>CM051033.1:60117350-60274850 GCA_027627225.1 Congeria kusceri
GCTCATGTCGTGGTTATTGCAGTATGAGTCAAACTCTTGCTCTTGTCGTGGTTATTAAAGTATGAGTCAAACTCTTGATATGGCCGTGGTTATTACAGAATGAGTCAAACTCTTGCTCATGTCGTGGTTATTACAGGATGAGTCAAACTCTTGCTCTTGCCGTGGTTATTACAGTATGAGTCAAACTCTTTCTCATGTCGTGGTTATTACAGTATGAGTCAAACACTTGCTCATGTCGTGGTTATTACAGTATGAGTCAAACTCTTGCTCATGTCGTGGCTATTACAGTATGAGTCAAACTCTTGCTCATGTCGTGGTTATTACAGTATGAGTCAAACTTTTGCACATGCCGTAGTTATTACAGTATGAATCAAATTCTTGCTCATGTCGTGGTTATTACAGTATGAGTCAAACTCTTGCTCATGTCGTGGTTATTACAGTATGAGTTAAACTTTTGCTCATGTCGTGGTTATTACAGTGTGAGTCAAACTCTCTCCCTAGTCGTGGTTATTACAGTATGAGTCAAACGCTTGCTCATGTCGTGGTTATTACAGTATGAGTCAAACTCTTGCTCTTGCCGTGGTTATTACAGTATGAGTCAAAATCTTGCTTATGTCGTGGTTATTACAGTATGAGTCAAACTCTTGCTCATGTCGTGGTTATTACAGGATGAGTCAAACTCTTGCTCTTGTCGTGGTTATTACAGTATGAGTCAAACTCTTTTCGTGGTTATTACAGTATGAGTAAAACTCTTGGTCATGTCGTGGTTATTACAGTATGAGTCAAACTCTTGCTCATGTCGTAGTTATTACAGTATTTTTGTCAAACTCTTTCTTATGTCGTGGTTAATACAGTATGAGTCAAACTCATGATAATGTCGTGGTTCATACAGTATGAGTCAAACTCTTGCCGTGGTCTTTACAGTATGAGTCAAACTCTTGCTCTTGTCGTGGTTATTACAGTATTATTCAAACTCTTGCTAATGTCATGGTTATTACAGTATGATTCAATCTCTTGCTCGTGTCGTGGTTATTACAGTATGAGTCAAACTGTTCCTCATGTCGTGGTTATTACAGTATGAGTCAAACTCTTGCTCTTGTCGTGGTTATTACAGTATGAGTCAAACTCTTGCTCATGTCGTGGTCATTACAGTATGAGTCAAACTCTTGCTCATGTCGTGGTTATTACAGTATGAGTCAAACTGTTTCTCATGTCGTGGTTATTACAGTATGAGTCAAACTCTTGCTCATGTCGTGGTTATTGCAGTATGAGTCAAACTCTTGCTCATGTCGTGGTTATTACAGTATGAGTTAAACTCTTGCTCACATCAAGAAATGAGGTAATTTGTCATTCTTAATCAAGCCTTTTTTAATTAATTTGCTTCCCGGTTTAGAACTTATTACACTAGGGGATTAAAGAGAATGACGAAAGAGTATCATGGTAACCATGCAGTAGAGCTGTAGATATAATTCAAGTTAACTACTTCTCCCTAAATTCAAACATAAAGGGGTATTAACCCTTTCCTCGGCCAAAACTTTAAAAATTAATGTCGACATTAATGGATAAAAGAAATGTAAATATTTAGACAACAACTGCTATTCAAATAATGTGTACCATATTTCCATCAATTTATTGGGAGACACATATTTCCAAATTTAATGTTTGTTGTTTCAAAACCAATGACACTTATTTTCAAGATTTGTAATGCGAACGGGTATTCCCATTTTTATTTTTTAATAAGTATTTTCCAAATTTTAATCGAGTATTTACTGCAACACTACTGTAATCTAGAGTAAAACACCATTTCCCCATTTTTGTTAGATAAAAAATATGAACTTTTAGCTTGGTACGAATTGTGCGTGACGATATTTATCTCACATGCTTGTATTTTAGGTCCGACTGCCGAAATACCAGACAACAAAGGGAGAACACTCTCAAGCGCTTCGAAGATTACAGTGCTTGCAATGATTTTAGTTACTTCCCTTATTTTATATATCCCATAGCAATTACACCGACACGCATGATGTACATGTGGGCGTCCAAAATATTGTTCTGCAATATTATATGTGATATATGTGCTTCGTCCTTTTAACTAAATACATAAAAAAGTTCATACACTGATTTATATCTATAGAAACAATTGACATTTATCTCCTCACTCTTATCTCCCTTACAGCGCATTAATGGGTACAGAAACAGTGTGACAAGGGAGATCACTGTGAAATTTTGGATTTCAGGAAAACGTTAGCAGAATTGCAAAGGATTTCATAGATGGACTGAAGTTTTTAATGTAAAAATTTAACTTTTGTGTTTTTATTTACACTAAAGTATGCTCGTAGGTTACACAAAAGAGTGAATGAATTGAAGTGGTTTGTCTATGTGAGATGTGTTGTTCACTTTTTGTTCATATTTGTTTGCACCTTGAAACATACTGACAGAATAATATAAGTGACTCATTTTCAAAATAATAAGAGAAGAAAGAAGAAGAAACTTTTATTTTAAACAATAAGTATACACTCATGAGTTCAAGCAGTGTTTGTTAGATATACATACATACAGTGGCGAGCTCCGGTTAGGACGTCTTTACATGAAAAATATATGAATCTGGGTTAAAACATTACATGAGTTTTTATCTGAGTGTTAGTTAGAAATATAGCAACATATTTATAACAACATAATGTTGAAGCTCTCGTTGAGTTTTGTAATCGTTCATTCCAGTTTACATAAAGGTATCATTGCATCTTTGTTTAAACACTTGTAAAAATACATCATTGTTCCCGACACCTTGGAAGAGCCATACTTCATAGAAGCCCATCGATTCTAATAGGGACTTTACTTGTGAGCACCAATTTCGTCGCTGTCGATGTGACTCGATGTCACGTAACATCAAATTATAAATATACTTAATAAATTTGTGGTCATTAGAGTTTAATATTTTTAACAAATATTTCATAACATGTATCGTTCTGTTTGTTAGTAGTCGTGTTCTTCCGAATTCGCCATATATAAAATCATTTTGGGTAGATATTTTAACTCCTGTAGGATTTTTTAGAAAGTGCAGGTGGATTCTCTCTAATTGAGGTGCGACGTTAAATCCACATACTTCTGCTCCATAGTTTAATATAGGTAAAATAAGTTTGTCGAAAGGTCTAATCGGTGGCTGATGTTCAAATTCGTGAAGTTAAGCAAATATTTTTATTTAACTTGAACAACGCTTTAAGGGCCTGTCCGCTCAGTGGTTCAAATGTTTTATGGAATGATCCACCGGATGTTAATACAATGCCAAGATAGCAAAACTGTAAAACAATTTCTAGTTTTTTGCCGTCATAGAAAAAATTAAGTGAGTCGCGTAATCTACCACCTTTTCCAAAGATCATTATTTTTGTTTTTGCCACATTTACTACAAGTTTCCAACGGTTACAATACTAGATGTATTAGATCTACGTTTAATTGTCTGTGTAATTTTTGCTATTGACGAACGCTCGAGTAACACGTGTACCACGTGTAGTTTACTGCGCATTTAACATAGCTGGATATTTACAAAATGCATGTAATTGAGCAATATATTCGTACACAATAGCTGGGATGGTAGCTCCATGTAAAACCGAGCTTAATGCTAGTGACTAAAGTGTATTTATGTTTAGAAGAGACTTCCTTGAAACAGAAAATACCACAAAAGCGTAAAGTGCCGTCCTGGATAATTAGCCTGTGCGGACTGCACAGACTAGTCCTGGACGACACTTTTCGCACATGCATTAAGCCCGGTTTTCCCATGACACGCTTCATTTGAATTATGAAACTGTATTTTCTTACAAATGCATTTGTTTAAAGATTTTGACACAGCAGTATAGCAATACAATTTCAAGCGAATTAGTATTTAACATTTGTAATGTAGGGTCTATATCTTCCAAAGCATATTGTGTCAACGACAAATTCTAAGTTTGACTTATTTTCAACTTCAGTTAAATACCGTTAGAATCTTTACAAATATGAGCCCATAAAACAAGCTATGCATATTTTCAAATAGTTTCACTATTTTCTATGTTATCTTGGCAGTTATGTTCTAATTAAACAAACAAATATTTAAAAATTAGAAAGACTGAGCTTTACATTACCATTTGCCTGTTGGATAGTTAAGTTGCAGTAGATGTATGTATGAGATTACCGTAAACATACTAAGGCGTAACAAAAATATATGTTTGTTTCAGGTTACATGCCCAAAAAAGTTACGGTATGTAGGTCGGGATTTATTTATTTATTTATTTGGTAAATGGTCAACTTGAAGATCCTAAAACTGAATAAATATTCAAAACATATCAGTAATATCCTTAATAATTGTTTAGTGGATACTACAGAAAAAAAATTATTTATCCACAAACACATTTAATTATTGAAAAGGGTAAATAGGTAAATAAAACAACAATCAATCTGACAAACCCAATAAAATGTTCTAGGGTCTTGGCATATTTTTTTAGAGTAGGTCGGGTAATTAATCTGAAACAAACATATTTTGTACGCCTAAATGTCAATTCATAACCGGACACAAAACCTGCGTCAACTATATATACAGGTCTGGGCCAGTATTCACAAAGCTCTTTAGGGAAAACTTAAGTAACTTTCTTAAATTCATAAAAAGTCTTAAGTCTGTGGAGATTTTATGTATAGGTATGTGTACATTAGAATGTTTTAAAGTAGAAAATAGTGCTGATATGTTCAGCATTCCAATATGATACTCGCAAACGTTTCTGTAGACATAGAGCAACATTTTTGTTGTTGAACTACCTTATAAACAACGCAAAAAGAAGACCCGATTCTTAGCGGAGCATAGTGAAAAGTAGTTCCATTTACAATTGCCAAAGTATATGTCAAATCATGTTAGAATCGACATAATTTTCGCATTATCGTTGTTTATCGATCAATAAACAATTATTTGTCCCTCTGATGCCTGGCTATTAAACAACTCGGTCCATAACGCCCTCAATGTTGAATTCCTACGCATCAGAACTCCAAATCGTGTTTTACTGGCCGATAAACAACGATAAATCGAAAATTATTTCTTAATTCTGCAATCCTGCTACACCAAACCTGCGAAACACAGGAACAACGATTTAACTCATGTATAGAATAAATTATTCGGTAAATCTAACCATGCGTGTCTATTTTTAGACTACTGACGTAAGCCAACAGGATTTAGAAGGGCTATTTGCAAATCTGTCGCAAGAGAACTACGTCTTTTCTTTTCAGGCAAATAGTCAGTAAATCGAAAAACGAAAGGTCCTGTTTTTTTTTTACCTTTTAATTATTTAAGATGTTGTCTATTATATGTATTCTAAACGTCATTTATTACAATTGCAGTTACTGAACTCAATTTATTACAATTAATACTTCAAACATTGATCACACTCTACTTACGCTATTTACTTGTATGTGCCTGAAATATTCACATGAATCCACCGGAATAAGACCACATTAAGTCCTCACATAAGGTAGCCTTAGACGCGGAAAGATACATATAGACTAGTTGTGCACCTATCAATATTTCCCCCAAGGGGGGGGGGGGGGGGGCTGGCTGACCCAGGGGAATTTGACTAATTTTCTTTTTTGGGATCTCATTCCCCACATTAGAGCCAGGCATTTTTGTCTAAATTCCCTCAGTGGGAGATGCTATAGGGGTATCAGATGGCCCGAGGGCCAATATTACCAGGATCGAACATCCGACCAAAGTCTTTTTTCCCGGGGCCCGGTTTTTCATTCGGCCTGTCAGATTCCCGCCTGTATGGAGTCGCTTTTAGTCTAAAGTCCCGTAAATGCCGCCCCCCCCCCCCCCCGGGACAAATATTGTTAGTTGCATTAGCCTTGCTATTATTCTTACACATTCAGACATTCAAACAAAGCTCATAGCAGACAGATTAGTAAAAGGAGGCAGCCAGTAAAGCTGAAAACATTAACATAATTAAGACGCTGTACCCTTATCACAAGAGGATTTTAAAAAGGGAGCCAAAAATACAAGCACTATTAAATGGCAACAATGCTGGAAAATATCAGAAAGTGGACGTCAACTGTTTAAACGCAAAAAAATATGTAAAGAACAAACTATTCGACGGAACGATTTGCAAAATCAACAACAGTTACAACAACTGGAGCGTGGACATTGTCAACCAAGGGATCATTTATTCAAAAAAATTTGGCAACCAGAAACTGTAAAACACTTCTTATTAGAATATCCACTACATGTTGCACATTGAGAAATCATGTCAAATACCCTATGGAACACAGAAGGTATTGATCAAACACACGGACGTATCTACATATACCTAGAGATGTATTAACAAACATGCCAATTTGTGTTTATTGATAGATCTTTGATATACATTCCTAAATTACTGACGTCAGACACGGAGGATGCATGGTTGAACAGCAGAGCCACCATACTAACGGAATTTAGCGATTTTGTATTAAAAACTGGGAGATTCACTCATAACTGACTTCACACAAGCCCACGCAATATACTTTAGATAATACTACTGATTTGTAACCTTGCTTGGGAAGATTGAGCCTACAACAACAACAACAACAAATTGCGAAAGGTAGAAGCATGGAGCCTTTTTTGTCGTTAAAACGTTTTGTTTATTTATAACATTACACATATACAAATATAACTACCGACGCATAATATGATTACATTTTACAACGATGATTGTAATTTCCGAATGCGAAGCTTACAACTGTTTGTACTTCATGTACTTTCGGACTCAACATATATTCGGGCATTCAATAACTGGTTGTTGTTTGGATCTGTGTTCCATTCCTGTATTTCTTACTCTTGCTCATATTAATTTGAAACATTTAGAGTGTTAATATAAAATTTATTGTAAATGTCAGTTAAAGATAATATGTACACTCAAAGTTATACAAGTAAATACTCTGCAATGTGTTTTCTCATAACTGTCAATTGTTACACCATTAATGATTATGGAATATATACAATCTGAAAAGAAAAAATAGCTGGTATGGATAAACACTATAATGTTAAGAAATAATTTTATCCCATCATCCTGCATTGACGAAATAACACCCCATGGGATAAACTTAGGTGTATTCCACCTTGTTGAATACAGCAAACACGCGCATTATAATAACATCAGTTTGTTTATTTATTTTTGTGACGTCATTTGATGTTTTTCATGTTATTCAGTGATTTTCTTTTGTTTTTTGTCAAAATAAAGACAGGATAATGATGGGATAAATAGATACCAGGTAAGTGTTGAATACAGATATGTTTATTTGCTCGGCACGAAAACCTAAACCACTCGCCAAGGCTCATGGTTTTGGTTTTCTAAGCCTTGCTAAATAAACTTATCTGTATTCAACACTAACCTAGTATTCTCTATATTCTCATGCTTTGATTAAAATTCAAGAAATGTGAAGGGGTTCATTGAAGTTTTAACAGGAAATACATATTGAGTTTTTCTTCTGTTTACTCTTCTTTTGTTTACTGGTCACATTTAACAAACTGAATATTCTACCAGGTTATTTCAGTTATTTAACCTTCAAATTATGTTAGACTAAGGCTAGTGGATGCACATAGATAAAAACTGTTTGTTTTTTGCAATTTTTTGCATGAAAAATGCCAGATGCACATGAAAAAATTTCACTATAACCTTGTATCACTGCAGTAAGAAATGGGCAAGTCGTCGAAGGACAAGCGAGACGTCTACTACAGGTTGGCCAAAGAGGAGGGCTGGCGAGCTCGCAGTGCCTTTAAACTGCTCCAGATCAATGAGGACTTTAACATCTTTGAAGGTTTGTCATATGGCATGTCGTTCACTTCTATAAATTTGAGGTCAGATATTGTTTTTCATCATTTTACAAATAATTTTTTAATGATTTTTTTGTTTTTTTGTCAATATCAACATAGTGTGGATTCTGCCCCATACAAAAAATAGCTCAGAATCCACCATTCAAATGTTACATCTAATTATTTGATGTAGTTGTACACCAGCATGGGACATTTCTTGTTTATTCAGAGTTTTGTCTCTACACATTATAGGATTTTGTTCAATCCAGTTGTAAAGAATACACCTCTTTGAGATTCCGAAAGGGTCCTTCTACAGGACATTGATGCACCTATCAATATTTTCCCCCAGGGTGGGGGCGGTGGGCATATACAGGACTTAAGAAAAGCAATTCCCAACAGGCAGGAGTTTGACACGCTGAATGATTCTGGGTCCCAAGAAATAGACTTTGATCTGATTTTAGATCCCGGTAATATTGGCCACTGGGCCATTCGATACAGCAAATTGAGACTTGACATATGAGTCCAAAATATTATTGTATTTGATGTTTTGGAAACAATTTTCAAAACGAGTCCATTTTATTATTGCAAAGGGTATCATACCTACATTAACAATTGTTAGCATTTTCAATTTTTTATAGGCAAATCACGCTTACATTTCACAAAACAGAAAGGTTAGGGTCTCTTCACAATTTGATGAAAAAAAATTATGGGAAGGAAATTAATCGCTGTCATTCTGTTGAGATTTTATATTGCAAACTGTGCAAACATCTCTGACTGTCTCTAGTTTAAAGATGCCATGCTTTCAGGAGTGAGGAAGGTGGTGGACCTGTGTGCAGCACCGGGCAGCTGGAGTCAAGTACTGGCACGGAAACTACGGTAATTGTCCTTTGTTGTTACCGTATATTCCCTAATAAACTCCCCAACCCTAATAAATGCTCCCCCTTCCATTTTTAGTAGTACCCAAACCTCTCTGTCTATTTAATGCCCTCATTTAGCATTAAACACTCCATGCAAATGCATACCTGTTTCTGTAAATGTTTGAAAGAAAGAATTAACTACACAACCAAATTTTAATCTTTTCTTTCTACTAGTATTATGACAGAATGCAAAGAACTGGCCTCATTATATTCAACGCCCCTTGGGGAAAATGTAAGGCCCCAGCGGGCGTTTAATAGGGAATATACAGTATATAAATGCACAGCAGAGCAGATAAGTCATGTATTTGCGTCAATACCAAATTCTGAAACACTATCCACTTTTAATGGTAAAAAACCCCCAACAAATTGAGTAAAATTGGTCAATCTGTTACTGCTAGTCAAAAAGGGAAAATACAAGACAAGTGTTGATCACAAGCAAAATGGGTCATGAGATGTGTAGTATTTTAATCGCACCATTCATGCAAGGCTGTGTAACGGCTGACACATTGTTTGAAATAAAAGTCGCACACCATTTGTATGTTATGGTTGTTTTACTCTGTTTGGGTAATTTATGTTCATCTTCTGGAGTAACATAATTTATAGTACACAGTTAAATCACTTATTACTCAATTATTTGACAAATGATGGGGTAATTATCAATTCTGGCAAAATTCATATCTGTTGCCTGTGCACGAGAGATTCTAAAACAGATGATCCTCTGCCAAAATGTTACAATTCTAGACCAAGCGACATTTCTAAAAATAGGTAACATAACCTATGCACTAAGACACTGTGTCAAAATTGACTTTATGTTCATAATGTGTACATTTATTCTGTGTTGATTTGATGATCATGTATAAATTTAAATGATGTTGTAAGAGTGTAATTTTGAACATATTATGTACATGAAAAATCTGGGCATTTAGGCATCTTATGTGTAATAAAAATGTGTGAATTCACAAGGAACACTTTTTATCATGATTTTGCTTTCTTAACTGGTTAATTTAACAAAAGGGGTGTAGTTCAAAATTTAATAATACACTACAGCTTAAGTGATATGAATATAATTTGGGCGTGTCATGGGAAACCCAGGCTTAATGTATGAGCATGGTGTCATCCCAAATTAGCCTGTGCAGTCCGCACAGGCTAATCCGGGATGACACTTTCAGCCTGCAATGGATTTATGAAGAGACTTCCTTATAACAGAAAATACCATAATAACGGAAAGTGTCGCCCCAGATTAACCTGTGCGTACTGCACATACTGATCCGCGACGAAACTACAGTATATGCAGATGCATTTTAAGCACGGGTTTTCCATGAATTGTCTTAATATTTTATTCGCCATTGCACGTCTACCACTAATATCTGATGCTAAGTGGTGCAGAGTAATTGCTCCAGATATTTCGCACAGTACCCCGGTCTACTTCGCATCAACTCACCTCTGACTGGATTGCCCAAACTCTGCAAATCACCAAATATGTCTGTTTTGTGTGACCCGTACTGTTTATGAATGAAAGATGTCTTATTTTACACAGTCACTAGTAACAGACTGATCAGACTGTAAATTCTATTCTCCACAGTGGTGGGGATGTGAAAGATGACGATGTGAAGATAGTAGCCGTAGATCTCCAGGCCATGGCCCCAATACCTGGGGTGGTACAGATACAAGGGGACATCACTAAGGTAACTTGGGTACTTAACGGGGTATTTTGATGGTATTAAGAAGAAAATCACGCTCTTCAATGAAAACTTCCTGCTAAGTAGCAATTATCAATGTTGCGCTTGCGCATAACTGTACATTATGTACATTTCATTCACATTGATTTTACTACTACTACTAATTTTCCTGTGCCCATGAAAGTGTCATCGGCGACCACTCGTTACCTAATAAAATTATGTATGTTTGTCAATTGTTTTTAGAAGCGAGGCCATCATTTTAACAATGCTTAAATCTGAATTATCGGTAAATGAACTTTAGAAGAAAAAAAGTCGAGTTATTGTCGTCGCACTATCGTCAGCGTCTGCATCAGCAATTGTTGGTTTCGTTTTTTGTCAGAGTCAATTTCTCAAAAACTATCGAACTACATTGTATCCATTTGAAACTTTCCATACTTCATCACTATCAAAAGGGTACTCCATTACAACAAGGTAGGTACCCTGTTATTTGTATTTCCAGAGTTATCTGCCCTTGTTTGGACTTACAACTTAGCTTATTTTGACAATTTTATGGTAAATATAAAATTTCACAGTAACTATCAAAGACATTAAATTGAAACTCAAGGTACTTGTTTGTGGTGCTGAAACCATTCTGCAGACAAGAGAAGGTAACTCTGTGAAGGATTTTGTTGGAGTTATTACCCTTGTTATAACTTGCAATTTGTCTTTTAGGTCAAATTTCTCAACACTTATATGAATTATTGACTTGAAACTCTTGTTTTTGCAAATGTTATTGTTGACCTACCTTCAATATGACCTGTTATTATGTTGATCCGCACTTATAAATAACTATGGAAGTAATCCTTCGAGATAAGTTGAGCTGTTCAAATATTGTGTATTAAGCAGACCATATGTATCCTGAAAAGTGTCTGGTGTTTCCTGGGCTCCAGATAAGATTTGGTATAGAGTTTTTGAAGGTAAATGTACACTCAAACCAGAGTTTATCAGAGTAAATGTACACTCAAACCAGAGTTTATCAGAGTAATTGTACACTCAAAACCAGAGTTTATCTGAGTAAATGTACACTCAAACCAGAGTTTATGAGTAAATGTACACTCAAACCAGAGTTTATGAAGGTAAATTTACACTAAAATCAGAGTTTATCAGAGTAATTGTACACTCAAACCAGAGTTTATCAGTGTAAATGTACACTCAAACCAGAGTTTATCAGAGCAAATGTACACTCAAACCAGAGTTTATCAGAGTAAATGTACACTCAAACCAGAGTTTATCAGAGTAAATGTACACTCAAACCAGAGTTTTTGAAGGTAAATGTACACTCAAACCAGAGTTTATCAGAGTAAATGGTCACTCAAACCAGAGTTTATCAGAGTAATTGTACACCCAAACCAGAGTTTATCAGAGTAAATGTCCACCAAAACCAGAGTTTATCAGAGTAAATTAGGGATGGCATCGAATATCAAAATCGGTATTCGAATATTCGCTTTTTCATTCAATCGAAAATTCTAATATTCGCATAGATTCATATTTTATACATTAAGCTTTATGTCCTAGCCGACACACATTATCGCGTATCTTCATTAACAACTTGCAATATCATATTAATGCATCAATGGCATTATGCATAAACCACTAAGGCCTATGCTAAGTGTTGATTTTCATTTAAGAATATTTGCAATAATCTACAATGCACATATTTCTTATCAAGTTATTTATATGTTTATCTGCGAATTTGAGCAACATTTCTCGGCTATAATGACTGCCACATGTGTGATCGCACTTGTGTGAAGCTGTTATTTGTTTTGTTAATATTTTCACAGGTTTAATAACCTGTTAAATGTTATGGCTTCATATTGTCTGATTTAATTGTGTATTACTGGCAACTAGACGCTGACCGCTGACACGGACCCGTATATTCAATATTTTTGTCTGACACATGACAAGGAGCTTATCTATTGAAAACACGGTGTCATATATCTACAGGTGAAATACTGCTTTTAGGTTGAAAATAAACTACTTTGTACAATCAATAAATTAATGTTCTAAAAAGCAATACAAATTTGCGAATATTGTTTTAACTATTTAAATAACGCTCATTCAGTCGAATACTCGAATAGTTTTGCCATCCCTAGAGTAAATGTACACCCAAACCGAGTTTATCGGAGTAATTGTACACCCAAACCAGAGTTTATCAGAGTAAATGTACACCCAAGCCAGAGTTTATATGAGTTAATGTAAACCCAAACCAGAGTTTATCAGCGTAAATGTACACCTAAACCAGAGTTTATCAGAGTAATTGTACACCCAAACCAGAGTTTATCAGAGTAATTGTACACCCAAACCAGAGTTTATCAGAGTAAATGTACACCAAAACCAGAGTTTATGAAGATAAATGTACACTCAAACCACATTTATGCTCTAAACAGTCTGATATAAAAAATTCAATTTGTAGGCAAACATTTGTAATTTTGTGCATAATTATGCACATTATTATTGCATATCTGCTGCATATAGCGGCGACGTTTAATCCAATCAGAATCTGTCTTTCAGACATCGACAGCCAATGAGATCATCCGACACTTTGAAGGTGAACAAGCAGACCTGGTCGTGTGTGATGGGGCACCTGATGGTATGTGCTTACGGCGTGTTGCAGTCATCGAAATTAGCAGTTTGGACAAGCAAGCTCTAATTCTTATGTTATTACTTGACAGGCCTTTTTTATGCCATTTTTTGGCCTGAAATTCTGCCCATTCCCCTAATAAATAAGTATGTATCTTTCCGCTGTTTTAACCTTAAACTTCCTCTCAGAATTTTAACTTTATGTAGAAAAAAATTGAACCGAAATATGACATAAAATGGCCAAGATAGAGAAATTATCATGAACAATGTAACTTTGTTTCAAGGAACCCAGTTGGATGTATTTAATAAATGTATTACATAACAATTTATGTATGTTTATATTACATAGTAGATGTTAAATAATAATGTATAATTAATGATTTTAAACAAAATTCCAGAAAATTCCCCTTCTACCATTAAATTCCCCTCTTGAAAGGACTCGCCACCTTCCCCTAAATCCCCCCAAAAGGGCTGCTTGAGATCAAGCAAATGTTGCAAGCCTGCCTATATAGAAGTGAGAATCTGAGCATGCTCAGTTCAGAATTTACCACGGCAGGGTTTATGGGATTGTGTTAATATCCAGTGGGTTTTTTTTCGCCTTTTGGGCAAAGGTGGCGGGGCCCTTCAGAAGGGGAATTTTACGGCAAAAGGGGAATTATAATTTTAGAAAAGCATTATTACATGTTTATATTCCAATATGTTATAAAACATTAATCAATTGCTTTGCTACAAATGATACAAACTTACATTATGCACTAACTGGGTTTGATGAAAAATTGCCAGGATTGTTTACAAAAATTCCAATATCTTAGTCAATTTTTGTACGAAATGGGTCGATTTTTTTTCAAAATAAAGCTTACATCTTGAGGGGAATTTTAAGGTTAATAAAGGGAAATATTGTTTTTTTTTAGGACGGGAAAAGGGACCGTAATTTGGCCCCAAATTGACCCTACAAAACCCCACTAATATCGATCACGTGTTGTAGTTTTAGATATATCCAAGCAATGTGTACCCACTTTTCAATTAAATATGATGCTATTTCATTGACGGTTTTATTTCAATAAGAAGAGCTACTTTAAGATTAAATCTCATGTTATCTCATTGACTGTTTTATTTCAATGTTAATAGCTGCTTAAGATTAAATCTCATGTTATCTCATTGAATGTTTCATTTCAGTGTTAATAACTGCTAAAGATTAAATCTCATCTTATCTCATTGACTATTTCATTTCAATGTTAATAACTGATTAATTTTAAATCTCATGTTATCTCATTGAATGTTTCATTTCAGTGTTAATAACTGCTTAAGTTTAAATCTCATGTTATCTCATTGACTGTTTTATTTCAATGTTAATAACTGCTTAAGTTTAAATCTCATGTTATCTCATTGAATGTTTCATTTCAGTGTTATATAACTGCTTAAGTTTAAATCTCATGTTATCTCATTGAATGTTTCATTTCAGTGTTAATAACTGGTTAAGTTTAAATCTCATGTAATCTCATTGAATGTTTCATTTCAGTGTTAATAACTGCTTAAGTTTAAATATCATGTTATCTCACTGAATGTTTCATTTCAATGTTAATAACTGCTTAAGTTTAAATCTAATGTTATCTCATTGAATGTTTCATTTCAGTGTTAATAACTGTTTAAGTTTAAATATTATGTTATCTCATTGAATGTTTCATTTCAGTGTTAATAACTGCTTAAGTTTAAATATCATGTTATCTCACTGACTGTTTCATTTCAACGTTAATAGCTGCTTAAGATAAAATCTCATGTTATCTCATTGACTGTTTCTTTTCAATGAAAATAGCTGCTTATTAAATCTCATGTTATTTCATTGACTGTTTTATTTTTAGGGAGAATACATACTTCAAGATTAAATTTCATGTTATTTCATTGGCTGCTTTATTTCAGTGAGAGTGGTTTCTAAAAGAGAAAATCTATGTCATTTTATTGAGAGTTTTATTTCAGGGAGAATACATAAGATTAATGTCCTGTTATTTCATTGACTGTTTCATTTCAGTGACCGGTCTCCATGACATAGATGAGTATATTCAGGCACAGTTACTTCTGGCAGTGAGTTCAGACGGTTTAAATTATATTTGATTCCTTAAAAAACATGGCAATGTTTTTTTTCCTGTTTTGGGACCGGTCCACTACATATCAAGAACTAATGTCGTCAAAATCTTACAAAATACCTACAAATCATTATGATTCATGATAAAACCTGGCCACCAAGAGGGTTGCGAAGTTTTCCATTAAATTCCTGCAAATGATTTTGTTACATTTAACAGATGGCCACCAGGGGATTCTGTTACAGTTTCATATGTGGCATGTGCCGTAAACAGACATTAGCCCGTCAGACATTAGCCCCTTCCTCCGAAAATGCATAGGTGGACATTAGCCCCTTCCCGATTTTTCCAGGGACCCTTCAAGATATTTAAACCTGGACATAATCCCCTGTCAACTAGGACATATCGGATACAAAACAATTATCGGTCTTTTTGAAAAAATATAAAGGTGCAATATTATTATCATGATTTTTTGTTTGTGTTCATGTATAATAAAATGTTGTGCTTTTTAAAAAATTGTATTTCATTCAACTGTGATCTTACAATGGCCTCATATACTGACATTCACATTACATTGTGTTTATTGTGTATATAGCAAAGGGGCTATTGTCTGCCTGTGCAAAATTGGAGGGGGCTAATGTTCTATGAGGAAAGGGTTAATGTCCACCTTGCAATTTTTCTGGAAGGGGATATTGTACGAGGGGTTGACGGCCAAAAATCGGCCTGTGTCTCTGCAACACTTCTTACAATCTGATGAGCAACCCAAGGGCGGTATTTCAGAAACATCTTATGTCGCATCTTATCCTTAACAGTAAAACGATAAATGTTCTTATCCTTTTATTCCACATACATAACATTATGCTCAGTGTTTATTAAATTTTATTTATCATTATTCACAACTGTTTACTTAATTGAAATGGGATCCGGGACGACACTTTCCGCCTGCAGTGGATTTACATTTAGAAGAGACTTCCTTGAAACCGAAAATACCATAAAGGCAGAAAGTGCCGTTCTGGATTAGCCTGCACAGGCTAATCTGGGACGACACTTTGCATGTGCATTAAGCTCGGTTTTCCCACGACACGCCTCATATGTACTTTAAGAAATATTATGTTACAAAAATATGAACTTAAGTGAAACTTAAGATGCTTCTATAATGCCGGCCCGGGGCTGCTTTGCCCCTCTCGATATTAAGAAATACAACTGAAATGTGCAAAAAAAGTGTAAAACCTTATTTGATATACGTGTACTACTTTTTCAGGCGCTGAATATAACCACCCATATTTTAAAAACAGGTGGAAACTTCATTGCAAAGGTTTGTAGAGGTTCTTGTTAAATCGTATAAATGTACTTAATTCCTTTTTGTTAAGTGCTTTGCAACTTATTTGACCTAAACAGTCATTTTTGATGACTATGGATGTGACTATCATGTTCTTCATTATCATCATCATCTTCTTAATCATTGCCATAATCAACATCCTATCAGCATGATCATTATCATCATCAAAATACCTGTCACTATCATCATCAAAACCATCAACATTATCATCATCATAATACCCGTCACTATCATCATCAAAACCATCAACATTATCATCATCATCCTTCCCCTCCTCCTTCTCATCATCATCATCATAATTGTTATAATCAACATCTTATCACCATGCTCATTATCATCGTCATCATCATCACCGTCATCTATAACATTGTCATCATTATCATCATCATCTTCATCATTAACAAAAGTATTATCATCCCTGTTAAAACCATGACTTAATCATTACCATCATCTTCATTATCATAATCATCATCATGAGCATCTTCATTTATATAAACAACATCATCACCACCATCCTCATAATCATAATTATTATCATCATAATCATCATCATCAGCGTCCCCACTACTTTTATACTTATAAGCATCATCAAGACTGCTTATTCTTCATCAGTGTTTTTCCCCCAGGGAGGGGTAGCAGCTGGCATAAAGGGGACTTTAGACTGAAAGCGATTCCCGACAGGCAGGAATTTGACATTCCGAATGATTCCGGGTCCCTGGGTAATAGACTTTGGTCAGATTTTAAATCACGGTAATACAGGCCCGTGCCATTTGATAGACATATAGCATCTCCCACTGAGGGGATTCAGACAAATAGGCTTGACTCTAGGGTGGGGAATTGGACCCCAAACAAATAAAACTTGTCAAATTCTCCTGGGTCAGCCAGGAAAATATTGATAGTTACATTACATCATTCACTTGCACAAACTACTTCATAAGCAGTTTTACCTTATTATTTTCATATCTCTATCCACACCATATAGAGAAAAAAACAACAGACAATGTCCATGTAATTCCTTGACTATTACTTTGAATATTTGTACCTCAACTTTTTACACTGTTTCTGGGTATGATTGGCATGAATGTTGAACATGGCTCCAAACATGGACTAGTTTCCCACCACATTACCAGACAGTTTTCTCTTGCACCTTAACTTGGTTTTATATGCAAAAAGATACATGATATGAGACTCCTCACAGTTATCTACCCTTTGAGAAGTTAGTGCATAGCGCTGGGCGTTTGGGGTGGAATATGCTTGATATCTACATTGTCACTGAGAAAAAAAAGTAGCCATTTTTCTGTGCGAATTTGTAAAATTGCCTGTCTTTTAAAAATATTTATGCCAGAATATGTGCAAATAATGCCTCATTTTAAAATAATTCAGAAATTTTAGTAACTTTTGGTTTTGATATGGTGGCTAATCAGGGCTGACAATATTAATATTGCCTAGCTTGGCATAGTTTGTCATCGAGCAGCTAGGGACTAGAAATATTTCCAAAATTCACTCTATTAGGCGTGTCGTGCTTATGCATACAGCAATTATATGAGCGGCGTTGTGGGTAAACCGTTCTTAATGCATGTGCGTAAAGTGTCGTCCCGGATTATCCTGGCTAATCCGGGACGTCACTTTCCGCCTACAGTGGATTTATGTTTAGAAGAGTCTTCCTTCAAACAGAAAATGCCATAAAAGCGAAAGTGCTGTCCTGATGTTTTGATGACTGCACAGGCTAATCCGGGACGACACTTTACTCACATGCATTAAGAACGGTTTACCGTAGGTAATGTTGATACAGAACTCTCGCAATCTATAGAAACATTCTATAGTTACTAGAAAATGTATTATTTTGATGATAAATCCATTTATACTTTACCTTGCTTAAATATTTATCATTACTAATTACATGGAACTATAAGCTATCTGTACTTCAACTGTTATGTCATTACAATTTTGACATTTTGCAGCCAATTGTAAACTTGTGTTCAAGTTTAAAAGTTATTTTGTGTACAATGTAAGCTTCCCATCATTGAAACCAATGAATATATTCTGTTATCACTACCATTCTGTTATCACTACCGTGGGAGATTTGGCTGTCAAAAGTTCGTTGTTGAGCCACCTGCAGACCAATGAAATTACCCGTAAGATGGACTCTGGAAAGCCACTATTTGATAGTGGTTTCTCAGATAATTGACCAGATAACGGTACATATGGTGAACATTGCCTATATGCAACTGTTTTAATAACGCGTCCTTTCAATGGTTGAATTTCCGTGCAGGCATAGACACGGAAGCAATGAGATATCTCCTTAATTATTCATGAGTACGAAGTTTCGCTTGCCTAATCTCCCACGGTCTGATCAACGAGCATAGTGTATTGGAGCGAACGTGGGTTCTGACTTTGCAAGCTTCCTAGTGCGGAGCAGTTTTGCACAGCGTTGGTAGTTTTAACAAAACACATTTTAAATCGGGGCTTTTTCACCATTTTATGAACATGACCTATACCCATGAGATGGGGAATTTTAGCCTCAATTCACCTAAAATTGGGAAACATTGTAATTGTTTGATTTGATAAAATAAATTACATGATCACAGTCTTTATTACTACGCTGAGCACTTCTTTGTTCCAGACATCTGAAAGTCAAACTATCAATTGGGAATTTGGGACTGCATTTGGGAAAAAAATATACCTTTTGCCATCTGGAATATCATTCAATAACGGCTATACATTTGGCAAACAAAGCCCCGTAAATAGATCTCGTATTACACATTTGTATGGCCAATTAAATGTACATGGAACACATTTTCATTATTGTTTCATGTATTGTTTCTCAGATATTCCGAGGCAAGGACGTATCCCTCCTGTATTCCCAGCTGAAGATCTTCTTCCCTCTCGTGTCGGTGTTCAAGCCGCGAAGCAGCCGCAACTCCAGCATAGGTCTGGCACTGATGATATTTATAATAATAATAATAATAATAATAATAACTTATTTAATGAAGTTTACGTATTTAGTAAGCCGGGCCAGGCTAGCTCAGTTGGTAGAGCACTGGACTGTCAATCCGGGGATCGTGAGTTCGAACCCCAGCCCGGCCACATAACTTGTGTGGTGATTGGTCATGAAATTATTTCTATGGCCATTCTGCCCCTACCTCTTATTCAAGTAGGGCAGTTGTCAGTTACCGGCATAGGTATGTGCACTTAGTACTGGTGAATCGTTTAGATCGGCTAAGCTTGCCGAGGAAAAGTGTGAGTAGGTTAACTGACCGCCGTGTTATGACTGAAATACTGTTAAAAAATTGCAAAAAATCCAAACAAACGAAAGAACATATTTAGCAAACTAAGATTATGTACAATATGACCTTCAACACTCGGCCAAAATACAGAAAGTCTGAAACAATTTATAAACAGTGAAGTAAACAAGAGTAACCATGCAATTGCTTATATACATACAAACATTTTCATTTTCACCAAAATACTATGATTCATACAACAATGCATAAACCTTTCGAGATGAATTAAAATAGACGAAATGCTAAATGCTAAAAATTTCCGCAAACACTCATGAATCGAAAACAAAACCACTTAGAATATTTAATTTGCAATACATTTACATGATTTCAATAAGTAGTATACAGCTTGAAAAACCTAAAGTCAAAATTTGAGAAAAAGCAACAATATCAAAATGTGAATTATATTCTCGATTGTATTTGAAACGAGTATTCTTTATAAAGTTCTGGAAACTGCACCAATCACTGAATTCAATTAATTTATCTTAGATCTTCTTACTGTACTGTAAACTACTGCATTGCACTGAACTTTTGATTTATAATGAGGCGTGTTGTGGGAAAACGGGGCTTAATGCATGTGCGTTAAATGTTGACCCGGACCAGCCTGTGCAGTCCGCACAGGCTAATCCGGGATGGCACTTTCCGCCTACAGTGCATTCATTAGTGTGGACTGCACAGGCTGATCCGGGACGACACTTTACGCACATGCATTAAGACCGGTTTTCTCACGATATGCCACAAATCTACATTTTAATCAACTCAGTATTTCATTTGTACAGTGTATATTGCTTACTGTTTATAAATTATCACATATAGTATTAATTTTTATTCATATAAACATAAAATGAATCACACAATTATACGCAGTTTTTAAAATATAACAGTTTGAAATGTTTAACTTAAGTGACAATATTTTAAGATGCACTTAAGATGCTTATGTAATAGATAATAACCATTTACTGCTCTGTAAAAAAGGGAGTGAATTGAGTAAAATCAAAACTGATTTTTATGAAAATATTACCCTCTTTTGTTTGTATTCAACAGAAGCGCATCGTGTTTATTTTGTTTCAGAGGCGTTTGTGGTGTGCCAGAACTATTCCCCGCCCGAGGGCTACGTCCCCAACATGGCCAACCCCCTTCTGGATCATCACTATGGTAACCAGATAAACCGTTAAGACCCTATCGGGATTTGAAGTGTATCTATCAGGGTTCACACTGCCATTCACGGTTTGGCAAAAGAAATTGAAACGCGTTGTTGGAAAATTGGTCTTAATGCATGCGCGTAAAGTGTCGTCCCGGATTAGCCGGTGCAGTCTGCACCGGCTAATCTGGGAAGACACTTTCCGCTTTAATGGTATTTTTTGTTTCAAAAAAGTCTCTGCACAGGCTAATCCGGGATGACATTTTACGCACATGCATTAAGCCCAGTTTTCCCACGACGCCCCTCAAATTATGTTTGGCTACATTTTCTTAATATATTAAAACCTGTCAAAATAAGCATGTTTTTAACAAAACGAGGTTACTTTGGCTAAATAATTTATTTTAGCCAGAGTGGGCCCTGTCTGGTCTATTAGGAATGAACTAGCTTTAACAACCCAGAGGTCACTGGTTCGAGCCCCCACTACACCCTTACCGACTAACTCATCTTCACATGAGACTTTTAAACGGAGGTGCAGTGTACTAGGTGCTTCACTCCGGGCACAAAAAGACCCTGGGTCTTTTAGTGAAGAATCCCATTGGGCACGATAAAATTTCACTACACACTCACATATTGGGATTTGTCGGATGAACTTCTTTTGAAAACTTTCAGTAGTGTTATATCTGTATCCGCGAACAGATTTTGTATGCACCTTAATTAATTAGACTGGCATCCCTTGAATATAGCACAGGCCATGAATTATATGTTGTTACTTGTTAGCTATATATTCCAAACAGTCATTTACAGAGAAAAGTCAATACTAGTATATACCAAACAAATTGTGTACGATCATCCGGGCAGTGACGCGTTTACAAGAGCACTTAACTAAATGTCGTATTTGCCAGGTTGCGTTTTGTTTGCTTTTTTCAGATCTGGATTACAACAACCTGACTGGTCCCAACAGAGTTATTGTTCCTTTTCTTGCATGCGGGGACCTGAGTGGCTTTGATTCAGACAGAACATATTCACTACAGGTTTGTGGTGACTTTGATTATGGCATTTTAGCTACATTACAGTGTGTGTTTTTTCTTGCATCAGAAATACAGGCCTTTCTGTCTGTGTTTTAAAAATAGTATTTTGATGTTTGATAATTTGAGTCCTAGATTTTATTTGTAGTTTATCAAACAGTCAATCCAAAATTGTTACATGTATCGGAGAATTCGGAAAATTCTTAACTCAGTACAGATAGAATAATTTGCGTATTGAATGTGACTAGTAAATTATTGTTCTGGCACTATTTCCATTTAGTTGCCAGGGCGACATTACGAGTACCACGCCCCGACCCAGTCGCCCATCAACCCCCCCTACCAGGAGGCGTGTCAGCTCAGACGGATGGACAAACTGGCCAAGCCATCAGCTGGAGACCAGGAGAAGGCAGGGGCTAAAAATAGCTCTGGGATTCCACAGGATGTTAAAGATAGAACTGGGTTGCTGGAAGAAGATAAATATAGCATGGAGATTCTACAGGAGTCTAAAATTAGAATCCATGTTATGACAGAGGATAGTGGTGAAAGTGAAAATCAGACAGTAACTAATACAGCTGGACAAAGTGTTGAAGAAGTAACTGACAATCATGATGCGGAGAAATTAACTCGGCAAATGGAATATGTTAAGCTTTAATCCTTAAACTCTTACACCTGTCTTACATGGTGTCATATAGGTGTTAATTGCATGTTTATTCGAAGTCCACATTGTCAATTAAGTTAAAAGTTTTTTTAACTAAAGCTGTTTATATTAACCATTCTGCCACTTGAAAAGTTGCACTTACATGCAATAGTCTGTATTTATAATGCTTTGTAAGACATACACATGTCTTTAAAAATATTGTCGAAAATGATTACAATTTATTAGTTTATCCATTTTGTGATTTAATGTAATGGATATATAATATAATATATAATATACTTTTCATCTTAAAATCTGTAGCAAAAATGAAAAAACAAATTACCGATTTGTAAAAAAGCCGCTTTGATAGAAACACCTTTTAATATAGCAGTTTTGATCTCGACTTTTCGAAGAAAAGGCAAGCTATTCTACTCGCCCCGGCGTTGGCGTCGGCGTCCGAGCTAGGTTAAAGTTTTCGGTAAGCTGGTTTCTCAGGAATGGCTTGAGGGATTTCATTCAGACTTAAAATATTTATTCCCCCACATTAAAATGAACCTATAGGCCAAGTTTGGTAACTCTAGTTTGAAATTTGACAAAGTTATGGGCCTTTTTACACTTAGAAATTTTACATAAGCTATATGGACAGGTTAAAGTTTTTTTGTAAGCTGGTTTCTCAGGAATGGCGTAAGGGATTTCATTCAAACTTATAATACTTATTCCCTATATTAAAATGAACTCATGGGCCAATTTTGATAACTCTAGTTTGAAATTTGTCAAAATTATGGGCCTTTTTACACTTAGAAATTTTACACATAAGCTATATTGACAGGTTCAAGTTTTTCGGTAAGCTAGTTTCTAAACTTTTTGTTTCTACTCCCTAACTCGAGAACGGATTAAGCTATTGTAATGAAAATGTAAACTTATAGCGAGACCTCGATAGGGATTGCATACAGGGTGGGTGGGGTCAAGGTCACTGTGACTAAAAATAGAAAAACGGTTTCCGCTCAATAACCTGAGAACAAATTGAGATATTTTAATAAAAATTAATACATAGATACCTTATGTCAAGACCTCACTTAGGTTTGCATATGGGTGGGTGGGGTCAAGGGCACTGTTACTATAAATAGAGAAATGGTTTCCGCTCAAAAACTTGAGAACGCATTGAGATATTTTAATGAAACTTAATACATAGATACCATTGATGAGACCTCGCTTGGAATTGCATATGGGGTGGGTGGGGTCAAGGTAACTGTTACTAAATAACTTGAGAACGAATTGAGATATTTTAATGAAACTTAATACATACATACCTTATATCGAGACCTCTCTTGGGGCCTCACTTGGGATTGCATAATGGGTCAAAGTCAAGGTTACTGTTACTAAAATAGAAAAACGGTTTCTTCTCAATAACTTGCGAATGGATTGCGATATTTTAATGAAACTTCATACACAGATACCTTATATCAAGACCTCGCTTGGGATTGCATATGGGGTGGATGGGGTCAAGGTCACTGTTACTAAAAACTAGAACAACGGTTTCCGATCAATAACTTGTTACTAGAAATATAAACACGGTTTCCGATCAATAACTTGAGAATGCATCGAGATATTTTAATGAAACTTCATACAGAGATACCTCATATCGAGACCTTGCTTGGGCTTGCATATGGGGTGGGTGGGATCAAGGTCACTTTTACTAAAAATTTCATTGATGTGCTGACTGTGATGCATTTCGTTAGAAAAATTAGGTTTTCGTGGAATTTCCATATTTCTTGTTTTAGAAAAATAATGCCAGTAACTCTGACAAGCACAAGAAAAGTCGAGCGCGCTGTCCTCCGACAGCTCTTTTTACAGTGTAAAGTTTAGCACTATCAAGTGTTTGGCATACAGGTGTCGCCGGGTGGTAAAAAGTGTGCAGCCAGTCCGGGCCTCGAACCCGGTACCTCTCGCTATAAGGACGAGTGCTCTACCGAGTGAGCTAACCGGGCCGCTTACACACTAATCATCAATTCCGCTTTAGTTCGGTACCGTGACATTCTCTGCTGCGTCAACTTTTCGTTACCGCTCTCTAACTCAAGAACAGATTGAGCTATTGTAATGAAACTTAATACATAGATACATTATAGCCAGACCTTGCTTGGGATTGCATATGGGGAGGGTGGGGTCAAGGTCAAGGTTACTGTTATTAATAATAGAAAAACGCTTTCCGCTCAAAAACTTGAGAGCGCATTGAGATATTTTAATGAAATTTCACACATAGATACCTTATATGGAAACCTCACTTGGGATTGCATATGGGGTGGGTAGGGTCAAGGTCACTGTTACTAAAACTAGAAAAACAGTTTGCACTCAATAACTTAAGAACACATTGAGATATTTTAATGACACTTAAAACATAGATACCTTATATAGAGACCTCGCTTGTTATTCATATGGGGTGGGTGGGGTCAAGGTCTCTGTTACTAAAGTGGAAAAACGCTTTACGCTCAATAACTTGAGAATGCATTGCGATATTTTAATGAAACTTAATACATAGATACCTTATATCGAGACCTTGTTTAGGATTGCATTATGGGGTGGGTGGGTCAAGATCACTGTAACTAAAAATAGAATAATGGTTTCTGCTCAATAACGTAAGAACGCATTGAGATATTTTAATGAAACTTAATACATAGATAACTTATATTGAGACCTCGCTTGCGATTGTGTATGGGGTGGGTGGGGTTAAGGTCACTGTTACTAAAAATATAAAAACATTTTTCCCTTAATTACTTTAGAACGAAATGCGATATTTCAATGAAACTTCATACATAGATACCTTATATCTAGACCTCGTTTGGGATTGCATATGGGGTGGATGGGGTCATGGTCGAGGTGACCGTTACTAAAAATAAAATGACGGTTTCCGCTCAATAGCTTGAGAACACATTGAGATATATTAATGAAACTTCATACATAGATATCTTATATCTAGACCTCGCTTGGGATTGCATATGGGGTGGGTGGGGTCAAGGTCACCGTAACTAATAATAGACAAACAGTTTCCGCTAAATAGCTTGAGAAGACAATGACATATTCTAATGAAACTTCATATGTAGAGACCTTATATCTAGACCTCGCTTGGGATTGCATATCGGATTAGTGGGGTCAAGGTCACCATTACTAAAAAAATAATTTTTGTGCTGACTTTAATGCATTTCGTTCGAAAAATTTGGTTTTCATGGAATTTCCATGTTTCTTGTTTGCAAATTTGGATCCTGTATACCATTTCTCATATGTTTTGATGTTTTGATTGTATTCTACCACGTTTGTGCGCTAACAGTTATTTCCATACAACACACAAAATGATTAATTAAAGCAAATCAAATTGATGAAATAAGTTAATTACAACGGAATGAAAAATTGAAGCAAATCAAATTTATGAAATTAGTTAATTATTAGAATATTGATGTTAATTTTAAACATACTTTCTTAACAAATGTTATAAATGTCAAAGCAAAATCTCTTTTTGCACTTATAAAACTTTTTGCGCTTAAAAGAATCTGCGCAAAAAGTCCTTACTTGAGGATCAGAAATAAAATGTTTGCAAATTATTTTCTTTGCATTTAACAATTATTTAACACAAATATAAACATACCGCATACAGTTAATAAATTGATATTGAGCTTTCGTTTCAGCTCTTTTGTATTGTTAACGAGACAGTTACAAACAAAACATAGTGTATTCTTTATATTTGAATATATTACACTTGATTTTAAATGCTACCAATAACATTTTCATCCACCGAGTAACATAGTTAAATGATATACATTGGCTATATAGTTATGGCACATAGATCTACTTATAGATCTGCTTATGTTTTCTCTACCTCGATAGTGATGACATTGTAAAAGTCATCGGCTATTTGGTAATATGTGTAATAACGTCAGCATATAGAAATTGGTACGTTTTTGCTAACTGTCATACCACAGTATTAAAATAAAACTTAAATTACATATTGAAGTAAAGTTCCAAATTTTAACAACAATTATATCCTAACATTCTACACCGGCAACAGATAAGTCAGAGTGTTACGCTGTGTTACAGTTACTCACAATATGACGTGTTGCAATTGGGACTTAATGACGTCCTAATTATGACGTCAACAGATTCTCTCAACTTGATGTGTTGCAATGGGCACTTAATGACGTCAAGTGACGTCGACGCTTATATCATTTTATAACGTGCTACAATGAGCACTTTATGACGTAATGCAGACGTCATCAGTTACGTCGGTAACGTTCCAGTGCATGCTATGACGTCGACCGTGATGTCACAACGAACTTGGAACGCATGTCTGACATAATTATGGCATGTAACGTCTTCGGATGCTACAATAAGAAAACTGGCATACAAGTATAATATAAGTACATCGTAGTTATAATAATTCACTCACACAATCCGCATTAATACATAAATTGTGACGTGAGCAATAAAATGATGGCATATAAACAATGATGTAATTTGTAATGTAATTTACTGTTATGACAAATATACGTTTTATAATGTCGATGTCATATTTGACATAGATCTAATTTGAAACCCGTAAAAATAACAATAAACACATACACGTTCAACAACAACTAGAATCATATAGTTCATAAAAACATTTACAAAACACCAAAACAGATTTAATTTAAAACCCGTAATGTACCATTTACACGTACATTCTACATGTTTCAGGACAACTACACTAAAATATTTCTTAAATGGCTTGAGAGATACCAATGGAAGACATTGCTAGAAAGATAACACATTTTATCCCATCTTCACGATGTCATTGACGAAATAACACCCCGTGGGATAAACTTAGCTGTATTCCACACTGTGGAATACAGCAAACACGTGCAGTTAACTGACGTCATTAAGTTGTTTATTAAGACATCATTTTATGCTTTTCGTGATATTAAGTGTGTTTTTCTTTAGTTTATTTTCAAAAGAAAGGTAAAAAGTGGTGGAAATGATCGCGCTTCCGGTTTTCTAAGCCTCGCAAGATAAACTTCTCTATATTCAACACTAACCTAGTATTCTCGATATAAAAAAGGCGTCAAAATGTTGAACACAATCAAGTTTATAGTGCTTGTATTTAAAGATACATACAGAATTATAGCCGTACTTAACATATATATTAAAACCTCATTTAATTATACCTACATTTAACGCCGTATATGGGGTGCTATATGTTAAACTGGCAAAACAAAACGTCCAGTGTTTCCCCATGTATTGACCATGCCAGGTGTTTTCCTATGAATTTCCCAGAATTTTTAAGCGACTGCGGTATGAATACCCAAAAGCTAGTTGAAAGTTCACTGTGTTACGAAATATTTTTAATGGACATACATCGTTTGGAATTTAGTAAATCGAGAATAATCACAAAAATAATATTTTAACATATACTCTACATGTTTACAGATAACCCGTTCAAGTCTCCCATACTTCATAAATGCATTTACAAAACTACAATCAGTGTTATTAGCTCGACTATTCGAAGAATATGTGAGCTTTCCTACTCGCCCCGGCGTCGGCGTCCGCTATTCCCCTTTTTATGAGAAAAGCTATCCGACTACCCCCGGCGTCCGCGTCTGAATTTGGTTAAAGTTTTTATTTAAAAGTCTTGTGACTTCAAAACTACATTCACTTAAACGTCATCATCCCCAGCCACAGGGGCATCAGTCCCCATATTTCAGTTTTGTATTTTTACATAGTTATGCCCCTTTTTCACATAGAATTTCTGGTTAAAGTTTTTATTCGAAAGTCTTGTAACTTCACAACTACATAAGTATTCACTTCAAACTTGGAATATACCTTTGTCATCAATCCCAGCATCAGCGGCAACAATCCCAATTACTTTTGTATTTTGACAGAGTAATGCCCATTTTCACATCGATTGTCATCAATCCCAGCATCAGCGTCAACAATCCCATTACTTTTGTATTTTGACAGAGTAATGCCCATTTTCACATAGATTTTCATTTTAATGTTTTTATTCAAGTCTTGCGACTTCAAAACTGCATAAGTTATGCACTTGAAACTTGGAATGTACATTTTTCATCAACTACAGCATCGGGTGCAACATTTTCCATCACTCTGTTCTGTATTTTGACAAGACAAGTTACTTTTCAAACACAAATTTCAGGTGTAAGTTTTTATTCATAATATCTTAATGACGCGCGTCGTGGGAAAACCGGACTTAATGCATTTGCGTAAAGCGTCGTCCCGGATCAGCATGTGCAATCCGCACAGGCTTATCCGGGACGGCACTTTCCGCTTTTATGGTATTTTCTGTTTCAAGAAAGTCTCTTCTAAACATAAATTCACTGTAGGCGGAAAGTGCCGTCCTGGATTAGCCTGTGCGAACTGCACAGGCTAATCCGGGTCGACACTACGCACATGCATTAAGACCGGTTTTCCCACGACGCGTCTCCTTAGAACTTCGCAACTACAGTTGTTCACTGCAAACATGAAATATACCCTTGGCATTAACTCGAGCATCAGCAACATTCCACATAACACTGTTTTATATTTTCATATAGATTTTCAGGTTGGAGTGTTTATTCAAACGTCCTGTACCTTCAAAACTACAGAAGCTTTTCTCTTGAAACTTGGAATATAACATTGTCATCAACTTCAGCATCATGGAAATACTTACCAAAACTCAGCCTTGTATTTCGACAGATGTATGCCCAGTCCACTTTCAAAAATATGAACCAACTAAAATACTTCGAATATTCGAGCGTGCTGTCCTCTGACAGCTCTTGTATATTAATATCCAAGTGGGACGTCTGCCTCTTGAAACTATCATACGTTAACTTTTAAACAACTCCAGACAGTTAAAAAAAATCGTATACCCAAGTAACACCGGCGATACTAAACTTTTTTGTGTCATTTGGTAATTTGTCCATTATTGTGTTGTGAAAAATGTATTTACGTTAGTTTAAATTCATTATTATTATATAAATTATGTTATAACTGCTATTCATTGTTATTTAAATGTACAACGGCTACATCCACAATTTTCGAATGTTGTTAACTGATACGTATATATGTATGGCACTCTTAAAAGATCAAATTTCGATATGAACAATAAAAACATAAAATACGAGAACTACCTTGATGCATGTACTATAAATAAATAAATACTGATGTTAATATCATATAAGTAGACGTTTGGTAGATGGAATAGTTGGTAGAGATATAGCGAAACAAAGTTCTATGCCCATAACAGTTTTTCTAAGCGCATATTAATTATATTTCGACTACGCATTATTTCACATCAATTCGTGATTTCAAACGACTTCACGATCTTCTTGCGGGGGTTTTGCAGCATGCTACTCCACAAGTCACGTGATTCACTACCGAAGTTCGTACCCAGATAAACTCGCCCGATGGTTTTCGTACCCCTCTGCTCGGCGTTGTAATGACAGACCAGGAGTGAGAAATAGACCTTATCGATCTCGGTTTTGGGGACATCAAAGGAGAAACTCTCGTGGAACACTGGACTGATGCTGGCAGCTCGAACCGTGGTCTTGACTCGCTTCAGTTGCTTTCCTTCGTACATCAGATACATTTTCACACAAGCATCTGTAAAGAAAGCGTAAGTAAAATGCATAAATAACAAGAAGAAATAACGAAATAACTTCCCGGATAAAGAAATAACATGCATTTAATGAACAACCGTCGACTGAAATTGATGATCGCCAAATGATCTATTGAAAAGATACTAGAAACATTTTCTCTTTTTTGAAACACCTGTTAATTGCGTTAAATCTATCCCGTATGAAGTTTACTCGAATTCCAATAGTTGTAGATCCATTAGACACTGTGCAAAGATTACCATTTCTAAGTAAAAACTAGAAATGTTTTTGTTCTAACAGAGGCAAACAATCCGACGTGTCTCGAACGAAACCTCAAAGATTTGAGGTGTTCGGTTCAAACACGTTGTATACATATATTTGATACATTCGCATGCAATGTGCATTGTGTTATGGAAGTCAATCTAAAGAAAAGCTATCGGAAGATCGTTATTTGGATAACTACTAGGAGATCTTTCTGAATGACACCAATTTAGTACTGGTTCTACCAAGGAAACGGACTCAGAAAAGTGTTTTAATGAGCCTCTGCCCTTCGACACGATCGAGCTCATATGAATACGTTTTAAGATAATATACGTACTATCAGGATAACCATGTGTTTTGTAATCGTGACTAATGAAGTAACACCTGTGTTCTGGTGTTGATAGATGTAAACAACCAGAATTAGTTCAAAATACCGGTATGTCTTAAAACAAAAGTTTTGCATTTTGAATCCCTAAACGTCAGTAGCTGTGGACTTAGAAATCTTGTTTTTGATGTGAATGTAATGTATATAAGGCGTTGTTTTTTTTCTCCATTTTCACTTTCAAGTGTGTAACGCATTTCAACTAATTCTGGCACACTGCCAACACGAGACACCGCACGTGACCTCTGACCTGTGGCCTCGGTGACCTTGTCCATGACCTTGAGATCCTGCAGACACTCCAGGGTCAGGTAGAGCTTCTCGGAAGTGGGCAGGTAGCTGAGTCCCACCGTCAGGCGGCCCACGGACTCCTGGAAACAAGGTCAAGGTCGAGAGGTCAGGCAGTTTGGGTCAAGTAGTTTGACGAGTTGCTATGACAAACATAAGTTAAAACGTCATTATTAATGACAAATCAATACATATATTGCATAGCGAACAGGATTTTTTTTTCAGTATTTTAATTGAACCCCATTTCCAAGTTTGTAACACATTTGAACTAATTCTGGCTCAATGTTGTTTTTGTTTCACCATTTATTGAAATTTTTATTATAGAGATTGTTTTCTGTATAATTATTCTCAAAGCAACGCATCAAATACCTGTGCTGCTACCTGTCTGATTGCAGGTTACATTTTGCTGTGATTTTGAACGTGTACATGGATTTCAATTGGAGTCACGTTTTAGTAATAAAGCCCCGGTCACACTGTCACGATTTTGGCTACGATTGCCCACGATTGACAAAATGTTGGTGATGCGTGGTAAATCTTGAACACATACGTACTGGTATCTGTGTGAACCTTGAAGATTCTTGGGGGATCGTTATCGATCGGGAAGCGCTACGACAGTTTTGAACATGTTCAAAACATTCGTGGCTTATCATAGCGCCGCCACGATTTTTCCAAAGCGTAGGACAATCCTAGAGCCATCGTATCTCAATCTGGCTTATTCTTACAGTCATCGTAGAGGCATTCGTAGACTTTCGTGCTTTGTCGTGATAAATCGTAACTGATGTTATGACATATATATTACAAGACTGTACTACGTTATGCTACTTATATGGTACGGATTTCTACGCTTGCCCTACGGTTCAGTTACGATTCCAGTAGGATCTTTAGCGGCAACTATCAAGACTACTCACGAATATACACGATGGACCACGACAACGCGACGATTGGATCACGTTGCCTGTACGGTTTATGGCGATGTTACTACGCATTCACTACGTTTGCCTACGTTGGTGCCACGATTATGCACGAGGCATCGTGATGTCCAAATCGCCTTGAAGCGTAGTGAAGCGTGGGAATTATTGGCTGGTCGTAGAATTATCTTTAATCCTACTACACTCTTACGAGAAACGTTAACAATCGTCTGGTACCGTAGTGTATACCTGACAATAGCGTATTACAACCGTTGCAGGTCGTATTATATCTTGGTGAAACCGTGGTGAATCGGCTAAGCTAACCTACAAGTGTCGTTGATATTCGTAGTCTCGTCCTACAACAACCGTAGGTATACGTAGAAAGATACAATCGGGACACTGCGCATCCCGACTCATCACGATTAACACGCCCACGATCAATCGTGGGCTATCGTAGCCAAAATCGTGACAGTGTGACCGGGGCTTAAGTCAAATCATTCAGTAAATGTCTTGTAGTCGAACTAAAATTAAAACTAGTCTTAAAATTGCACTTCGCTCTAACACACCGTTCAAAGCTTAGCACAAGTTCCAAACTAGTTTTAAACCAATATCAAACTATGACATAATGTATGCACACACGTACGCATGCATGTATGATAAACAATTAAATAAAATCATGTCAAAATCTTAATATCACTGTGGCAAAGCTATTAGAAATAATGTGCATACCTTTTTAAACAGGACTAACAGAACAATACACTTAACAAAAATAAAATAAATAATACCTTAACTGGTTCTGTTAAGTCTTTTGAGTACGCTATTTCGTGAACAGTTTGTATTTTTTCCTTCTTCAAAATTACTGAAGTCTCGCCGAGAGTTACGTGACGCGCGAACTTGTCCATGTCGCACAACAGCAGACGAACTGTGGTGAATCTCAAAGTCTCTGGCTCGAGCGAGATCTCGAACGTCTCCTTGTACGCCATGACGTCACCAGGACGCTTCATCCGGGTTCTCAGTTCTGTTTCCAGGTTACTGATTACGGCATCCGCTTTTACGACTTCCCGGAAAGTAAAACACGGTTTCGGTGAGCGGTAAATTCGAATTTTCACATATGGACTGACCAGTTCGCCGCCATCGACAACTTGGAGGTCCTTAACTTCGATGATTTTTATAACAAGTTTTTCGTCTGAAAGGATATAACTTATAACGAAGTCAATTTTTCCTTTTTGAAGCGATGAGACACGGCCATATGTCGTGACGTCACCATTCTGAGCGCCGTTTGGTAAATCGGCGATTCTCTTCTTATTCTGAAATGAAACAGGCTATCAAATGCAATATAAATTACACTAAACTGAAAAAAAATCATGAAATACTGGTATAGAGTTATCTTAGAGATATCTTAAGAATACTTTCTTTCAAAGAACATCTAATTGGCGCACAAACATAAAATCACCCATTTACGTAAAGAAGTTTTATTTATTGTTTCAACGCTATGAGACTTTTTCATCGGGAAGATATTATTTTTGTACTATCATTATGTAATTATAATGTACTCATTTTTAACTAATCAATTGTAGAGGGAAAATCATCAAATCATAGAGTATACCCAGATGCATTAACATGTTTCGTTCGGAAAAGTTAGCTGTATACATATACAGTTGTATAAACATAGTGTCATAAAGCAGTTCATTAAACAATACAGCTTCGTTCTTTGTGGATTCGTTATTATTTAATTTCATCTGGACAGGGTTTTTTTTTTTTTTTTAAACAAAATCACTGTTTAAGGACACCATCTTGATGTTAGAAAGCTTGTTTGGAACTGCACTATCAGCGTTTATATAGAAAATGATATAAGGCGTATCCTGTTAAACCAGGGCTTAATGCATGTATGTAAAGTGTCGTCCCTGATTAGTCTGTGCAGTCTCAGGCTAATCCAGGACGGCACTTTCCGCCTACAGTGGATTTATGCTTAGAAGATACTTCCTTGAAACAGAAAATACCACAAAAGCGGAAAGTGTCGTCCTGGATTAGCTTGTGCGGACTGCACGGGCTAATCCGGGACGACACTTTACGCACATGCCTTAAGCACGGTTTTCCCACGACACGTCTCATATAATGTCATAGTTGTCCTTTTTTTCCATTTGCTCTGTTGACTTGAAGTAAAGAAGAAAATGTGTGTTATTTCGTTATGAAGTGTTTTGAAATAAAACGTGTACTTTTTGAGCACCAGCTGTGATATTAATTCTCGTTTTGCACCAAGATTTGTGAGACTGGTGATATTCAGTATACAGTCAATATAATATAGACTATCTCGATCCACGCAGTTTATGATTTAGACTTGTACTTTAGCCTGCTAGCTAAATTAATCTATTAATAATTTAAGTAAAGCCTCAGTCACACATTCCCGATTCCCGACAGCGTCCCGATAGCGCAACGATACAAATAATAAAACAGTCGGAATGCCGGGACGCTGTCGGGACTCTGTCAGGAAACTGTCGGATCGCATTCCGGAGAATCGGGACGCTGTCGGGACTCTGTCGAAAGGCTGTCTGGACGCTGTTGGCACATAGTCGATCTTATGATCGAAAATCGAATTTCAAGCCCCGAATCTCATAATATTGACCAGACTTTTTACATTTTTGATTCGGGACGCTGTCGGCTCAAGAACGGCAGTAAAAATCGGGAATGTGTAACTGAGGCATTAGTACTTAATCATGTCATGGTATTATAAACCTGACATTATTACGCATAGTGTATACCTGGGGATTGTTAGATTCGCGCAAAACACTATGTGAAAAAAATACCGGTACGGAATGCTTTTAAATCATATTAAATGGAATTTAAAAGAAGAAATTACAAAAAATATACAACTATGAATATTTAAATTATATACCACAATTAAAACAACACATTTTGACTCTCAACAGCTCATGCTTTTGTATGCTAATTTATTTAAGCTTCATACGAACGTCAAACGTCGTCATGTTTCGATCACACACTTGTCTTTCATTATTCTCGAGCGTTTGTTTATTTGATGTTATAAAACGTTACATTTGAAAAAGACTTGAATGATGGGTGTTGCGTCAAAATTATACAGATTCGTAGGGAAATAACACATAAGGGAGTGCTTCAAGACTGTTTACTGAGTTACTACTGAAATAATCCAGGAAAATGTAAAGTGCTCCGTACTTCAGTAGTTTTGTTGCCAAGACTATGTAATTGAAGAGAATGTACTGTTTCATTGTTCAACATCAGTCTACGAACTTTCCGGACAACCCTCGTACATGCATACACATTAGGGCCGCAACAATATTCCAATATATTGTATTGTATTGTGTTGTGTTGTGTTGTATTGTATTGCACTGCACTGCACTGCACTGCACTGCACTGCACTGCATCGCATTGTATTGTATTGTATTGTATTGTATTGTATTGTATTGCACTGCACAGCACTGCACTGTGTTGTGTTGTGTTGTGTTGTGTTGTATTGTATTGTATTGTATTGTATTGCACTGCACTGCACTGCACTGTGTTGTGTTGTGTTGTGTTGTATTGTATTGTATTGTATTGTATTGCACTGCACTGCGCTGCGCTGTATTGTATTGTACAGCACTGCACTGCACTGCCCTGCACTGCACTGCACTGTACTGTACTGTACTGTATTGTATTGCACTGCACTGCACTGCACTGCACTGCACTGCACTGCACTGCACTGCACTGCACTGCACTGCACTGCACTGCACTGCACTGCACTGCACTGCACTGCACTGTACTGTACTGTACTGTACTGTACTGTACTGTACTGTACTGTACTGTATTGTATTGTATTGTATTGTACTGCACTGCACTGCACTGCACTGCACTGCACTGCACTGCACTGCACTGCACTGTACTGTACTGTATTGTATTGTATTGTATTGTCCTCATAGTATTGCAATACAATTTTTTATTGGTTTTATTTGTCCAAGTGTCATGAATGCTTTGACATAATTTATAATTTATGTTTTACAATATATCGTAAAATTTATTTATTGCAATATATTTCAATATGAGGTTTGCTTACGGCAATATATTGCTATATATTTCACTATGATATTTGCTTACGGCAATATATTGCAATATATTTCGATATGAGGTTTGCTTACGGCAATATATTGCTATATATTTCCATATGTACAATACAGTTTAATGTTCGTGAAGCGTATCGTAGACAAAAACACACACTCATGCATGGTAAAACTTATCTTATTTACAAGGTGAAACGAAATTATTTTTGACCGCACTATATAAAACATAGATTTTAATCACAAAAACTACGGTACTTCAGTTTAATCCTTGTTATTTAATCTCGTGTTTTATCGAAAGCCAGATGTATATTGAGACACTTTCGATTCCAGTAGATCCCTTTAATCCAGTACCGGTACTTGATGTTTTTGAGAAAGTCATTCGAACGCTCCTCGAGCAGGAATCGAACTCACTACCTCCCGAACCCAATATCCATTACACCACTGCGACCTACGTCAACTAACGACGATATTCAGCATAATTAAACGATTTTCTGTGTCATTAAGACGACTTCTAGTCTAATAAAAACGATTGTCAACGTTATAAAGTCACGATTTTTAATATAATGAATTTCGGAATAAGCTAACACTATTCAACAGGTTTTCAGCATAATTCGACATAATAATGAATACATGTTCAATAAAATCAGTACCGTTACGTTATAAAAATTAGAAATATGAGGTCTAGGGCGGATGGAGGTAAAAGATAAAAAAATTTCTTTAAAACTTTTTTTTTCTTCAACTTTATTTTTTCTTTTACTTTTTTTTCTTCGCGGCATATTCACCACGCAGTTTCGGTACATGGCACTGCATGTAAACTGTTTAAAGGCCTCCCATCAAAAACTGTACCTTAACTATTAATAAGTTCATAGAAAACGACATGTCTGGTATTAACGAAACTAATGAAAACTGCTTTTTTACCGAAAGTCAGAAAAAGTTAATGCTTAATAGGCAACTCATTTTTAGGGTCGGCGGAAAAAATTAGGGGTGTGAGGCGGTTTATCGGAAACCAACAACTTTTTTTACGCCTAATGACAATCAAATGTGTTACCATTAATATATAAAATGAATTCAAATATTATGTACGATTAAAGATACTTTGTGCAATCCGGAAACCTTTCATTGGATTAAAATAAGTTAATCATTAGGTCAAGAATTGTCTTTCGAAAAAAAAACTTATAAAATACAGCATGTCAACGAATCTGCAACACTGGGAGCATAGATTTGTATATTATAAACTCCAACAAAATATTTACTCTGAATCATGCAATCAAAATGACTATGGATTTTCTGACACATAAGTAAGATTATACTTTTTACATTCAAAAAGGGAGGCTTTTATTCGTTGATATTAACGGAAAACCAGCGACAGCTGATGTTCGTATTACCTATATGTGGATTCTTGTATATCTTTATTGTGCACGGTTTGCGTGCTATCAGCATTTTCACAAGCAGATGTTGTGGCAATCAATAACAAACAAGAAAGCCACTCGGTTCTGAATAAAGGCAGTTATAATGTATCATAAACTGGTCTCTATACCGTTTTGCTTTGAATATATTTATGTACGTATATAAGTACATATATATCTCATCGAGTTTTCACCGTTCTTTAGAAGGATTCCGTAAAGAACATAGTCCCAATGCGATAGTGACCAGAAGGCTGCATTATAAACAAGTAGAAAACCAAATATTTCCCAATTCTAAAATCATTTCTACAAACCCATGACCATTTATGGAGATATTTAGGTTGCGAATCGCGGCGTTGTATCAATAAAAGTACAACATAAACATTAACTACACCCATCAATGGACAAGAGTTTGTTGTTTTTCAGTAAAAGTCATCATATCAAACAATGTGTGCCAATAAGCTAGATGGACTGACTCACCGGAGATGTTTCCAATCTGATGGATACCGGGCCCGTTCTCAAACCAATGAAAATGGACCCGTCATTCACTTCCCAAACCAATGACAATGGAACTGCCAATCACTTCCCAAATCAATGAAAATGGACCTGTCAATCACTTCCAAAACCAATGAAAATGGACCTGTCAATCACTTCCCAAACCAATTACAATGGACCCGTCAATCAGTTCCCAAACCAATGACAATGAACCCGTCAGCCGGTTCCAAACAAACCAATGACAATGGACCCGTCAATCAGTTCCCAAACCAATGACAATGGCCCGTCAGTTAGATACCAAACCAATTACAATTAACCATGCAATCAGTTCCCAAACCAGTGACAATAGACCCGTCAATCAGTGCCCAAACCAGTGACAATAGACCCGTCAATCAGTTCCCAAACCAGTTACAATTGACCAGTCAGTCAGTTCCCAAACCAATGACAATGAACCAGTCAATGAGTTCCCAAACCAATGACAATGGACCCGTCAATCATTTCTCAAACCAATAACAATGGGTCAGTGAATCAGTTCCCAAACCAATGACAATGAACTCGTGAAGCAGTTCCCAAACCAATAACAATGGACCCGTCAATCAATTCTCAAACCAATGACAATGGACCTGTGAAACAGTTCCCAAATCAATAACAATGGACCCGTCAATCAATTCTCAAACCAATGACAATGGACCCGTGAAGCAGTTCCCAAACCAATGAAAATGGAACCGTCAATCAATTCCCAAAGCAATGACAATGGACATGTCAGTCAGTTCCCAAACCAATGACAATGGACCCGTCAATCAGTTCTCAAACCAATGACAATGGACCCGTGAAGCAATTCCCAAACCAATGACAATGGACCCGTCAATCAGCTCCCAAACCAATGACAATGTACATGTCAATCAGTTCTCAAACCAATAACAATGGACCCGTCAATCAGTTCCCGAACCAATGCCAATGGACCCGTCAATCAGTTCCCAAACCAATGACAATGGATCCGTTAATCAGTTCCCCAACCAATGACAATGGACCCATAAAGAAGTTCCCAGACCAATGACAATGGACCCGTGAAGCAGTTCTTAAACCAATGAAAATAGACCAGTCCATCAGTTCCCAAACCAATGAAAATGGACCCTTCAATCAAATGGTATACATTGTGTAACTACACATGTATTTCTTATCACGTTTACTAATTATTTAAAAACGTCAAAATGCCTGTTGGTATACACGATGTTTCCTGCTTGTGCATGTTTTTTTATATTGAAAACCTAGAAAAAATCTAGATTTCCTTTTTCAAAACTGTAGTTTTAACTTTTACTGGAAATATATTATTTCGTAAGCTATTATTGCTAAACAAACGCCGTGTATAACTTATACTGTACCAGAGCTGAGAAGTTACATGTTATTATAAAATGTTTTTAATGCGTTACTATTTAAACGTAACATATGTTCAAAAATTCCATTTTGCGTTAAATCAGGAACGCAACCATTTTTGTCAATCGCACGATTTCGATAAGTCGATGAGAATTGTTGTTACATGTCATGTGCATAGCTAAATGAACCATTTTGGGTCTATCTCACTTTTTCGCAACAATGTAATTCATTTTGCTATGCACATGACATATGCAAGAACAATTCTCATAGACTTATCGTGTTGCTATCGGTTTATCTTGAAGACTTAAAGACGATATTACAAGTTTTATCAAAGCCCACTGTGACAACACCATATGCAAACGATAATGAAATAGTTATCTCTTGCACTGTGAAATATACTCTGGGCCCGTATCCACAAAGCTCCTTAGTGAAAACTTCAGGAAATTTCTTAAAATCATTAAATTCCTTAAGTGTGTGGCTGGGTATTTTAAAGTCAATTTTGTCTTAAATGGTCAGAATCGTGTAAAGAATCAACTTATACTTCTCATTTTAACACATATCAATTACAAAATGTTGATTTTCACACGGAAAATTATATTTGCATTTTTTACTTAAATATGACTTTAGTTAAGATTTTCCTTAGGAGCTTTGTGGATATGGCCCCAGTGCGCGTCTTACTAGTACTCGTACATGACCTGGGGGCAGTGAACAATTGTATGATGTCAGTGCGCGTCTTACTAGTACTCGTACATGACCTGGGGGCAGTGAACAATTGTATGATGTCAGTGCGCGTCTTACTAGTACTCGTACATGACCTGGGGGCAGTGAACAATTGTATGATGTCAGTGCGCGTCTTACTAGTACTCGTACATGACCTGGGGTAGTGAACAATTGTATGATGCCCTTCCGAAAGATACTGGAGAGGTCCCGTGTAAAAGGCCACCCTGGATAAAGTGTCCAGTGTGAAGGGCATGGTACACTGCACCTCGCAACCTCCGCGCAGAGATTTGACTGGATCCGAGAATAGCTCTAATCAAATCCCTGCCGTCATAACAAACCACGTGATGATGTTCGATTTAAATCTTCTAGATAGTAGATATTATTTATGGTTTTAATAAGCTATTTGCATTTTCTGATTTCATTATTAAACGCAAACGATATATATAAAGTCAAATTATGTAGAAAATTGCACTGAGTTGCATTAAATAAGTAAAAGTTACAAACACGTAATCCTTCCAAATCTGGAAGGATTGTACTTGTGATGGCAGTGGTCACCGTTAACCGATAGGGAAGGTAACCGCTGCGAGGAGTTTGTGTACCACGGTTCAACGTATCATGCGAAAGACGAGTTTTAACGTTAGGGTGTTGCGGGGACTTGAACATGCCACCTCTGTACTGTAATCAAAATATATTATACTAACATAATACTTTCTAATTTTTCTAAAGACAAAGAACAAAATTATCGTTGTTAAACTGCCCATAAACAACCCAAACGAAGTCCCGATTGTGAGTGGAGCATAATAAAAAGAAGTTCCAATTTTACTTGCAAAAAATACACTGTCAAATCATGTTAGAATCGAAATAATTTTCGCTTTAGCGTTGTGTATCGGCCAATAAAAACTCTTTGTCGTTATGATGCCTGGCTATTAAACAACGCTGACTAACGCGGTTTAATTCCTACGCATCAGAACTCCAAATCGTTGTTTATTGGCCGATAAACAACGATAATGCGAAAATTATTTCTTAAATAAACCACGGATCCGCTCAAGAGTTTAATATGTTTGGAGGAGAGTGTATAATACAGCAATTGGTCACACGACTTACCTTATCCAGTAAAATCACATCCTGGCCACTGCTCGCATCGGATGACCAATCGCCAGCCTGTTCCTTGATGACGTCAAGCGGCGTCCATTTGATTGGCCCGCTATCGGTGACGTCAGAGGGGCCGTACACAAAGTCGGATTCCGTGGACCCGTAACTTGCCCGGCTGGAGGAAGACCTTTGAGACGCTATGAACATCGCAAAGGGCACTATCACATAAATATAATTATATAATTTAGGTCGTGTCTGTTTGGACATGTTATTGTTGATGTTTTACATCAGAATTGTTAGTATTTTGTTTTACCACAGTTTGCATTTATTTTATCACATTGCAAAAAAGCACAGTTAGTAAGAGTGAAATGTCTTTTCTTCTTATAGCTAGAACTCAAGGAAACACCTCCTACGTTATGAGTTCGATTAGCCACTTTTATGCGCATTTGTTAGTGTTGCATATTTCCATAATAATTATAATTTCAAATCACGTGACATATCTATAGGAGAACACTACTGTATTTGCCGAATCTTGTCTGTTAAACAATACAGTGTATTACCTGTATATTCATTTCTTTGTATTTTCTCATAAGTAGATTTTTTATATAGATATTATTGCACTTTTTTAATTCCAAAAAACGTGTTTTGTTCAAGTGAATGATTTTCTAATCCGAATATTTATCCAGTTATATTATGCCATATTTTGGTATATAATATGCAAAGTAAAACGCCGTTTAAATATAGTAAAAAATATGGTTTTTTAAGTAAACAATACTTAAACATATTTTGTTTTCGAAAATATATACTAACCCTGAACGCCATCCCGACGGAGTTTTTTGTTTTTCTCGTCGGCATAGCAAGGACAGAAGCACTCAGGACACAGGGTACACAGCATGCACATCAGAAGGACGAAAAATAGTCCGGCCGCCCCGCAGACGATTGCAACCTGGAACGACAGATCACGTGACCCCCATAGAGTACATAGCACACACATCAGAAGGACGGAAAATAGTCCGGTCGCCCTGCAGACGATTGCATCATGAAACTAGCAATCATGCGACATCATTTCCGGGAAACACGTCAGAATAGAAGCTTTTTCTAAATATTTAGGTCTTAAACTATACAGCACCCGAAAGATTACACAATGAAACCGGTGCCGGGGCGTACTTATCATTTGAATAAACGCACAACCTAGTCTAGTATTTGAAACATTAACCTCCAAAAATATGTCTCTATTACAATTGGCATTTGGCGTTTAGCTTGTGTTGTATAGAAAATTACACTATATGCAAATGAACTTTGAGAAAAAATAAAATTCCCTAAATGTTGTTTAACAAATGAAACATGGCGTTTTTCGTGCATTTGCGCAAATGGTCGATACAGGTTTATATCAATTCAATACCATACCATATACGAATGACATTTTCGGCTGATATGCGTTTAGCTTGTGTTGTACAGAAAACTTTACTATATGTATATGAACTATGATATAAACTAACATTTTCCTGAATGTTGTTAATTAACGAAATATATAGGAGGCGTGTCGTGGGAAAAGCGGGCTTAATGCATGTGCGTAAAGTGGCGTCCTGCACAGGCTGATCCGGGACGGTGCTTTCCGCTTTTACGGTATTTTCTGTTTCAATGAAGTCTCTTCTAAACATAAATCCACTGTAGGCGAAAAGTGCCGTCCCGGATTAGCCTGTGCGGACTGCACAGGCTGATCCGGGACGACACTTTACGCTTATGCATTAAGCCCGCTTTTCCCACGACACGCCTCGTAGGTTTTCGTGCATGTGTGCACGTGGGCCACACCCACCTTGTCCCAGTATGTGATCACTATGTACTCTATGTGTGGATCTGTCGTTGGGCTGGTCATGATATACATTCTTCTTCCGGCTCACACAGAATGTTACCATAGCAACGGGAATAGTCACTTTAATTTTTTTAAAATAAATATTATTATTGTCTACACTTACACTTTTCTCGTATTTTTTTCTCTTTAAATTAGGAAAGGATATATTCGCGTTAAAACACTGCACTGTATTTTGAAACTTATTATGTCTTAAAAAATTCTTACTTGTTTTGTTATGTATTATTATTTTCTCTTTCTCTTTAAATTAGGAAAGGATAATGTTCCCGTTAAAACACTGTTCTGTATTGTGTCACTTACTGTTTAAGTCTTAAATATAATAATCCTACAATTTTGTTCAAGTAGAACTATTCCCGTTTCTTCGTCGCATCGAAGGTTGACGGTTGAAGCGTTCCTTGCCATAGTTACGCTGGATACTGCAGCCACGTTAAGTCCGGGAAAACAATTCCCTCGGATCGAATACGTACATACCTGAGTAACAGATGGTGCATTAATTCTAGGTCACATTACACTAAATAAATAAGTCATGTAGGGCTGTACTCTCTAAATAAATCAACAAGTTTAACTCGAAGACATGTGTTTAGGTTTAGACACTTGCTTTGATATTCTTTTTGGAGATGTTGGTAGGGTAAGCATTGGTATGCACAAATAAATCACTGATATGTTTTAAGATTGGAGACTACAGTATGACACTTGCGCTGAGGCGGGTTACATTCATCTAGAAAGTAGCCGCTAAAACGATGATGATAAAACAGGCAACTTTGTTTAGTGTCGAGTTCTTTCTTACATATTGCATGACATACCCGTTTTATTGCTTAAATCAATTCAGCTTTGAATGCTCTTTAAGAAAAGTATGGTTATGAGGGTCCCTATGTGCAAAATGTTGCATTTATTTTTGGTTAAAGTTATCGCTTTTTTACATTAAATTACGGAAGTATTGGAATTAGTATATTGTAACCTTCAAGGGGAGGGGACTGCTTCGTAACTCAGGCGGTTAAACATTTGTGACGAATATAACGAGTATAATGACCCTTATTTAATCTTCTTTCATGACCATTTAGCAAGTTAGTCTTTGAGAATCTAAATAAAATGTTTATTTTAAAGTCCTTTACAGGGGACTGCTTCGTAACACAGTTTACATTTATGGCAAACGATGCGAGTTCAATGACCCTTTTTAATATTCTTTATTGACCATTTATCAAATAGATATATAAGTCCGCACAGGCTAATCCGGGACGGCACTTTACGCTCTTATGGTATTTTATGTTTCAATGAAGACTCTTCTAAACATAAATCCACTGTAGGCGGAAAGTGCCGTCCCGGATTGGCCTGTGCGGACTGCACAGGCTAATCCGGGACGACACTTTACGCCCATGCATTAAGTCCGGTTTTCCCACGACACGCCTCATATCATTTTATAGTAAGTAAGTAAGTAAATTATTTATTATCGTGACGTGCATATAGTAACATAAATGATTATTAACAAATGCATACCAGTTTACAACCGGCCCATCGGGCCTATATCTCACCACGATACAAAATTATATAAAGCATAATACAAAAGAAAAAAAAGAAAATAATATTTCTTTAATGACAACAGTGCAGAGAATGTTTATGGATAAAATGATGTTTATGCGGCTATGTGAATAAAACACTTCTACTTAATGTATAAGCCTTCACAAAAACTGTGGCTATGTGAATAAAACACTTCTTCTTAATGTATAAGCCTTCACAAAAACTGTGGCTATGTGAATAAAACGCTTCTTCTTAATGTATAAGCCTTCACAAAAACTGTGGCTATGTGAATAAAACACTTCTTCTTAATGTATAAGCCTTCACAAAAACTGTGGCTATGTGAATAAAACACTTCTTCTTAATGTATAAGCCTTCCCAAAAACTGTGGCTATGTGAATAAAACACTTCTTCTTAAGGTACAAGCCTTCCCAAAAACTGTGGCTATGTGAATAAAACACTTCTTCTTAATGTATAAGCCTTCACAATAACTGTGGCTATGTGAATAAAACACTTCTTCTTAATGTATAAGCCTTCGCAAAAACTGTGGCTATGTGAATAAAACACTTCTACTTAATGTATAAGCCTTCACAAAAACTGTGGCTATGTGAATAAAACACTTCTTCTTAATGTATAAGCCTTCACAAAAACTGTGGCTATGTGAATAAAACGCTTCTTCTTAATGTATAAGCCTTCACAAAAACTGTGGCTATGTGAATAAAACACTTCTTCTTAATGTATAAGCCTTCACAAAAACTGTGGCTATGTGAATAAAACACTTCTTCTTAATGTATAAGCCTTCCCAAAAACTGTGGCTATGTGAATAAAACACTTCTTCTTAAGGTACAAGCCTTCCCAAAAACTGTGGCTATGTGAATAAAACACTTCTTCTTAATGTATAAGCCTTCACAATAACTGTGGCTATGTGAATAAAACACTTCTTCTTAATGTATAAGCCTTCACAAAAACTGTGGCTATGTGAATAAAACGCTTCTTCTTAATGTATAAGCCTTCACAAAAACTGTGGCTATGTGAATAAAACACTTCTTCTTAATGTATAAGCATTCACAAAAACTGTGGCTATGTGAATAAAACGCTTCTTCTTAATGTATAAGCCTTCACAAAAACTGTGGCTATGTGAATAAAACGCTTCTTCTTAATGTATAAGCCTTCACAAAAACTGTGGCTACGTGAATGAAACGCTTCTTCTTAATGTATAAGCCTTCGCAAAAACTGTGGCTATGTGAATAAAACGCTTCTTCTTAATGTATAAGCCTTCACAATAACTGTGGCTACTTGTCCAACGTGGCTGTGCATAAGATACAAGCCTTCACAATAACTGTGGCTACTTGTCCAACGTGGCTGTGCATAAGATACAAGCCTTCACAAGCCTTCACAATAACTGTGGCTACTTGTCCAACGTGGCTGTGCATAAGATACAAGCCTTCACAAAAACTGTGGCTACTTGTCCAACGTGGCTGTGCATAAGATACAAGCCTTCACAATAACTGTGGCTACTTGTCCAACGTGGCTGTGCATAAGATACAAGCCTTCACAATAACTGTGGCTACTTGTCCAACGTGGCTGTGCATAAGATACAAGCCTTCACAATAACTGTGTCTACTTGTCCAACGCGGCTGTGCATAAGATACAAGCCTTCACAATAACTGTGGCTACTTGTCCAACGTGGCTGTGCATAAGATACAAGCCTTCACAATAACTGTGGCTACTTGTCCAACGTGGCTGTGCATAAGATACAAGCCTTCACAAGCCTTCACAATAACTGTGGCTACTTGTCCAACGTGGCTGTGCATAAGATACAAGCCTTCACAATAACTGTGGCTACTTGTCCAACGTGGCTGTGCATAAGATACAAGCCTTCACAATAACTGTGGCTACTTGTCCAACGTGGCTGTGCATAAGATACAAGCCTTCACAATAACTGTGGCTACTTGTCCAACGCGGCTGTGCATAAGATACAAGCCTTCACAATAACTGTGGCTACTTGTCCAACGTGGCTGTGCATAAGATACAAGCCTTCACAAAAACTGTGGCTACTTGTCCAACGTGGCTGTGCATAAGATATAAGCCTTCACAATAACTGTGGCTACTTGTCCAACGTGGCTGTGCATAAGATACAAGCCTTCACAAAAACTGTGGCTACTTGTCCAACGTGGCTGTGCATAAGATACAAGCCTTCACAATAACTGTGGCTACTTGTCCAACGTGGCTGTGCATAAGATACAAGCCTTCACAATAACTGTGGCTACTTGTCCCACGTGGCTGTGCATAAGATACAAGCCTTCACAAGCCTTCACAATAACTGTGGCTACTTGTCCAACGTGGCTGTGCATAAGATACAAGCCTTCACAATAACTGTGGCTACTTGTCCAACGTGGCTGTGCATAAGATACAAGCCTTCACAATAACTGTGGCTACTTGTCCAACGTGGCTGTGCATAAGATACAAGCCTTCACAATAACTGTGGCTACTTGTCCAACGTGGCTGTGCATAAGATACAAGCCTTCACAATAACTGTGGCTACTTGTCCAACGTGGCTGTGCCTAAGATAACACAGTTTCTCTGAATCCTCTTGTCAAGCAAACATATTATTAAATATAAGTCTTTCTTTTACAATGTTCTTTTAATTACATTTGTATTTGATTTTTTTTATCCTTATATTGTGCATTGATATTACGTCGTGGCGTATTCCATTTCCATAGTGTGGTGTCCGGACAATATCCCACCGGACATACCGGTAATCCCTCCAGCTCCGGAATAAAACCCTCACTTTGATTTTACAACCTAAATATAATTCCTCATGAACATTAAAAAAAAACGTATTTGAACTCTATGACTCTTATAGTTAAAAAATTAACATGTATATCATATTTGGCATCAAAAAACGAACAATACGTCTGCTGATTTATTTTAATTATTAACCCAAGGGTGGTATTACGTAAGGTTATAATTCCATGTAATTGCTCCTTTTATTAACGCTTAGTTGTTAATTATAAAATTAAATAACAACAATAAAAGACTACGAAAACTCTGAGATATTAGTGGGGGGTATATTCCACTTATGAGAAACCTATAGTTACATTAGTTCTCAAATCTCTTCCATCATTTATCATGCGTTGCCCCTTTAATAATTGTTGTTGCATGTATATAATTTATCATGTTTACTATCTCATTCCTCGTGGAGTTGACTCAGTGTCACGTTGTATCGCATAATCAATTTGAATAATTTATAATATATTTAACCGCGTTTAAAGGGACCTGTTCACAGATTGACGAATTGACAATTATTCAACTTTTTGTCACAAATTCCAAAAATAAAAGAACAGTATATACAAGGGAGCAAAAATAACACTACACACCTAGAAATATACTGTAAATACCGTTTCGTTTATGAGTAATCATCAGTTGAAATTGATAAAATTATAAAGCGTTTGTAACGCTAAACGATGGAATAATTTGGAGTGTTTCTGTTGTTTTCGTTGAAACTATTGACATCACGTGGAACACTTACATAAAGTAAATAATAATGCAGGGCGAAATATAAAGTTGGAAAGGCCGAGTGGTTAAGGCGATTGCCTTTTAATCCAGAGGTCCCGGGTTCGAACCCCGGTGGGACCTTTTTTTTTCTTCTTCTAATTACTTTTCTTGTTATTATACTTTAGTTTTTAGTTCCGATGCTTAAATCTGTCAAATTAAGACATTTAATGGCATACTTAAAAAAAAATGCGAAAATCTGTGAACAAGTACCTTTAATAGTAGTTCGTGTGTATTATTTCGCTATTGGCAAATGTTGTTCCTTTAATAACGTTACGTATTTCCTTGTATTAGTACAAGTCAGCAAGGGCACGCGAGCTGCTTCCACTTTGTATATTAAATCTATATTTGAGGCGTGTCGTCATCATCATCATCACCTTCGTCGTCGTCGTTGCCGTTGCAGTCGTCATCGTCGCCATCGTCAGTATATCAACAACATCATCACCATCATCATCATCATCACCATCATCATTATAATCACCATCATCATTTCTAAAACCGTCCTCGTCACCATCGCCACCAACTCCACCCCCCACCCCCTCCCCATTAACAACAATTTTATCCAGTTTGTTACATTTCAAAATATGTAAAAAGTATACAGTTCATATAAAATAAATTACCGTGTATCATTTCTACAAATTCAATGAATGCCGGAATTACAATTGAAGTGGTGATTTGCCTTAACACGAAAATAGTACGTTTGTAAAATCAGACAATGCGAAAGTAGTACGTTTGTAAAATCAGACAACACGAAAGTAGTACGTTTGTAAAATCAGACAACACGAAAATAGTACGTTTGTAAAATCAGACAACACGAAAATAGTACGATTGTAAAATCAGACAACACGAAAGTAGTACGTTTGTAAAATCAGACAACACGAAAGTAGTACGTTTGTAAAATCAGACAACACGAAAGTAGTACGTTTGTAAAATCAGACAACACGAAAGTAGTACGTTTGTAAAATCAGACAACACGAAAGTAGTACGTTTGTAAAATCAGACAACACGAAAGTAGTACGTTTGTAAAATCAGACAACACGAAAATAGTACGTTTGTAAAATCAGACAACACGAAAATAGTACGTTTGTAAAATCAGACAACACGAAAGTAGTACGTTTGTAAAATAAGACAACACGAAAATAGTACGTTTGTAAAATCAGACAATTTAGTACTTTAGTATATTCTTAAAAATGAAGCACCGGGATTTGTTTAAAATAAACGAACTTAATATATAACGTACGTATTTTTGTAATATATTTAAAGTGTGTATGTACAATCTTTCATATCAATTATTTAAAAAATTAAACAAAGCAAGATATAAGTGACAATAAAATTTGAAAGCAAACAGAAAAACATAAACATAACGAAGGAAACACTTCAATATGGAATGAATCAACACGCACTATGCAGATATCAATATTTCACCCGGGGGTAGCGGCGGGGTGACCCAGGGGATTTGACTAATTTTATTTTTGGGGTCTAATTCCCCACCCTAGAGCCGAGCATTTTTGTCTAAATCCCCTCAGTAGGAGATGCTATAGGGGTATCAAATGGCCCGGGGGGGGGGGCCAATACTCCCGGGATCTAAAATCCGACCAAAGTATATTTCCCCGGGACCCAGAATCATTCGGCGTGTCAAATTCCCGCCTGTCGGGAATCGCTTTCAGTCTAAATTCCCGTATATGCCCGCCGCTCCCCCCTCTGGGGAAAAATATTGATAGGTGCACTAGTATCGAGTTTTTGCACAGTTTATTAGTGGCTGTGTACCCCAAAACAACTGTATCTGTATTAAGATCGTACATACACATTAAAAAAAATACATATATATATATCATTGCCGAAACAGTAAACAAGCAACGTTAATGTGACATTTCATCGATGCGCCGTGAAAAAAAAAACACGTAAAATTTTTACACAATTTCTTCAAACCTGAGAGATGTATACACTCTTTTAACAATATTTGTTGCTTTTTTCACCAAAGAAATCAATTTGGTATCAAACCTTGTGCATGAACCAATTAATAAGTATGCTATATAATGTGTGTGTTAAATTGTTTTATCAACAGAACACGTTTATATATGGAAGATATTCTAAACATTTGGCATTGTTTGGGAAACTTTGATCCGGAAACATACAACAATAAGATAGGCACATTTACGCAGACAATTTCAGATGTTTAGGTACACATGGACATAAAAAACTGACCCACAAAGGATATCCGATTGTTAAAGGTGTGAATAGGTAGAAATAACATGTTTTATTTTATGCTAAGTAGTAAAATATAGAAAAATATCAGTGGGATATATCCCTATATCACTCACAGTGAGGGACTACTTTTTGGGGTCCCGATTTAATACGGTAAATGAAACGGACCGTCATCGATGCAGGGTTAAAAACTGTGAAAAGACGTCATTATTTTGACGTCATGACGTTATGATTCCCGCGATATTTTCCAATAAAATATAAAACAAAGGTTAATACAGCATTACATAAAAAGAAAATTTGTTTGTTTTCGGTGTGGTAACGCGTGATATCATCACCGAAAAGGGAGACAATTCACATATTTTCACTTGCGCAAGCGCTCGTCAAAATATTAATTGTCTCCCTTTCCGGTGATGATATCACGCATTATCACACCGAAGACAAACAAATATCCTCTATTTATTTTAATGCTTTCCAGTAATTTATAGGGAAAAAATCAGTCAAATAATATTGGTTATTCACTGTTTAAAACAGTAAAAATTACCACTCTGAAAATGTTCACTGTTTCATACTGATTCCCGATTTAAAACAGAAATGAAACGGACCGTCGACGATGTCGGACTCAAAATTGTCAAATGTGTCCCGCGATATTTTCCAATAAAACCCATGTAGATAGCAATTAAAATAAAAACAAACGGTGGAAAAAAGCATAAAATAAAATTAAAATGTGTTGGTTTCGGTAGAATATCGACTTTTTTATTCACTCGTGATCATAGAAAAGTTATAATTTCACTCGTGGCTGCGCCCATCGTCGGAACCCACGTCCGCTCAAATACGCTACATAATGTAGTGGTAACGGAATATATACAGTAGGTTTCGACGCTGGGGTGCGCCACTCAGGAAAATATACATTTCTAGGATCACCCGTGAATTAATCGATATTCTACCGAAACCAACACATATCCTGTATGTCTTCCTGAAACTTCAAATTATGTTTAACGTAGAACTAGCGTAAACAACGGACATGATGTTTAAGATAATACAATATTTTTTCGTATGAACAAAATGAAGAATATCTCGGCATGATAAAATAATGCAATTTAAAGTATTTAAAGTATTTATTTGTAGATGTTGCTTGAACAAAAACCCTTTGTGATTTGCCAAAATATAATGAGGCGTGTCAAAATTGACTATCCGAAGTATACCCTTTTGAACGTGTTTTAAGTGAGAGATTCGTAGGTAACTTAAAGTTGGCTTCCATTTACAAAACATCGTAGCAAATGAATAATATGGCATGTCAAAAATATATAAGGATATCTGTCGAATATTGCATTTGGTGAATTTGCATTGATAATAAAAATAGCTTATATCATACAAAACTACATTTGAAACATGAATATATCTATAACTTAAATTTGAATAACGAAGTACAAAAAATATAAATATAACATATATGATTGCATCGTGAACATAAATAAAATATGACGTAAAACGTTCGATAATTATACTTATAGTATGACTTATAAATACACGTTATTTAATTGGCTCAGCGACACACCTTTGAAAGTTTTTAACTCACATGTGTAAATATCAGATGACATTGAACAGTAACTAAAAATAGCTTATTTGGAATCGCAATAAAAGTGCGAATTTGGCCGAGGCCCTTTTCGTTCAAGTCATATAATAAAGCAATTATGTCGCCTCGTTCAATATGGATTTTGCTGTGCACCATCACATGATATTGCACAGCTAAAAAGTCCATATTTATATAATATACACTCATATATTTATTACATATCAATATAAAAAAACATTATAAAAATATAAACAATAAATATTATTTATGAAGCAATTATAAAATGGAATTTGCACTGGATTTTCGATTTTGATTTCTTCTATAGTACAAACAGAACCATGCGATGATGAGCACGATCAATAACGTCACAACAAGCGCCCAGAATAGCCCCGCGCGATTGAAGAAAAACCATATGACGTCACCGTCCCAAGTATGCCACGATGACCCGTGCAGAAGGTGCAGATATGACGTGTAGTTGTGCACGATGTAGAACTGCTCCTTTCTCGGGTAGTTGAGGTATCGGCCCCAGAAATAAGTGGGACCTGACGACAATAAAAACCATTATAATAAATATCACATTGGTGTTAGGGGGAACAGTCAAAACTGTTGGCCCACTGTGGAGGGATGACATTAAACTGTTTCCAAAGGCAGCTACCTTTCACTGGTTTAGAATGTTAATTGATATCACTTAAAAACTGTTGTGCATTAATAATAATAATCGCTTTATTTTACGAAGGTGACATATACGACATAGTATTGTCATTCTATGTGGTATTACAATTTACCCATGGTGTATGGAAAATACCCCATGCTCAAGTGACCGCTCTTAGCAAATCGGATTGCGTCATTTATGAACGAGGTGAGATATAGCATTATCCTTTTAGTACTTTATATAATAAGGAAAGTTTAATATCATAAGGAAAACATCAAAATCGATAAGATAATGGGAAATGACATTTAAGACCTTTCAATTAACAGGCTTAAAAATCTACCGGTTCCTTATTTCAGTATATGTTATTTTAGTTAATATAGTTCAGTATAACATGATACTCGCTCATTTTTCTATAGACAACAAAATTATCGTTGTGAAACTACCCAATAAACAACGCAAAAAGTAGTCCCGATTCTTAGCGGATCATAGTTAAATGTAGTTCTTGTAGGTCTCTAACAATTGCAAAAATAGTTGCCAAATCATGTTAGAATCGAAATAATTTTCGCTTTATCGTTGTTTATCGGCCAATAAACAGCACCTTGTCGTTCTGATGCGTGGCTATTAAACCAATGAATTCCTACGCATCAGAACTCCAAATTGTTGTTTATTGGCCGATAAACAACGATAAAGCGAACATTATTTCTTCATTAACACACGTGCCAGAGATCTTACCCGTGACGAACACAGTGGACGGGTATGGAAAGATGAACCACTTGTTTGAGAAACGTAGCGAGTTGATGACGTCACTCATGAACGGGTGACGTGGCGTCGCAGCTATGAAGTCGTTGGAGAAGCCGTTCGGATCCGTCGGCCGGACGACGACGGTGCTTTGATTACGTTGAGCATTGCTGCGAACTTCCTCTAAGCTGTAACACAAATGAATAGGTATCTTATTGCGTTTCAAAAACGTTATTATTGTGACGTCATGAAAGACGTCATAAAGGATACCTTTTTAATTGGTGTGCTATCACTTTCACACATATTGGCATGTATTAGCCAAATTGGGGCTAACAAATAATCAAAACGCTGACATCGTAGAAAGACTGTTGGCGAAAAAAGAAACTAAACACATTTGAATCATGAGTGCTTTTTTTTTGCTAAAAAGGAAAAATTTGTTTGTATGAAGTTCCGTTTCCTACCTTTAAAATTGACAATATGGCTTCTTATTCAATAGTCTACGACATCATAATAAACATTAATTTGTAAGTAACGAACACATATTTTTTCAAGCTAATTATCTAATGCAAACGGAATTTTATTCATGCCAGTTAACAAGTCGATCTGCAACGAGCCATGCAGGGTAACGATGAATCGTGGTAGTTAGGAGCATCGATTGTTAGTAAATCGTAGCCTACTGAGTCAAAAGTAGGTCATACGATGCGTGATCTCGATTTTCCATACTACAGTTTAATAGTAATACATTGCAGTAATTTGTAGTCAAAATATTCTGAATAAGAATAAGAATCGGTAACAAGAAATAACACTTTCGCAACAAGTCAAAAATAACCGATGTAGCGCATTAATTTAGAGGCCTCATTTCATTACACCCAGGTGAATGTTTTTTTGGTTACGTAATTTTTTTTATAAATTGACTTAAAAAACACACACTGTAATTGTAATAAATCACGTGATATAAACATTATACACCTGACATATATTATCTTATATAATTAAAAGGTCAGAAAACATTCGTGAATTTTTACTGTTTTGAAGAAGGACCCTTTGCGGTTTCGACTTACTGGCTCGTAGCCTGTAAAGAAAAGAAGTAGTTTTCCGTGATACCTGTTTTGGAAATTGCCCTCTCTAAAAATTGTTGGCTTTGCCAGCAGTATTAAAACATAACAGGCAAATGTGTTTTTAAGAACATATACCATTTCTAACTCCATTACCCCAAAAATGTCAAATATGCCCTTTCAACATAAATTATATTAGTTATTTTAGTAGCCATTGGGTAATTTGGCTACTGATAATGATTACACGGCATTAATCAAACAGCTAATAATTCTTTAATCAACTATTTTAAATTGATAAGTCCACACGCGCTGTGCAATTCTGTCATTTGATAATTTAACAAAGTACAGATATCTGTGCACAAGTCCCTTTAAATCATACGCGCCTACACTCCTTACTTGTTGGCACAGGCTTCTTAAGGCATGCAGCCACAAATGGACGATTAATACGTTGCCATGTGTTACTGATTTGTTTTAATCTGAACTCATATAACCTTTTTAAGTACATTTAAAATATATCCTCGCAAGGGCGATGAGCCCTTCAAAGTCCCTTAATTTTAGTATATTATTTTATTTAGCATTAAGTAGTGTTGTTAAATATGATTGCGGGGTTCCGAATCAATTACGTGTGTTCCGGGTCACTTAACACTTATACTATAGTTTCCTTTAAGGTTTGTTTTAACAGCATTTTTAACTGTCATTCTCACTTAGTAGTTGTCAAACTAAACCACTAATGAGATATATTTATTTCTGGAAACCTGACAGCAAATAATCACAACATAATAGTCGGGGCATATTGACGATTTTCCCACGTTTGTGATCTTTATATTTCATGTAGGATGCGGGTCAATATATGAACATATACCAAGCCATATAGCTAAAATGGCAATTCAAATGTTGGACTGCAAAAATAAAATCATCTTATATGTTATCAACGTTTGTCAGTGCCTTTGACTGGTAAAATTAAACATAAAAAAAGCTAACAGAATTAAAATAATCGGCGAAATAAAAGAAATCTGTACATATACCTGAATGCGAGAAACAATCCAAAATGCATTCACGTATGCAATGTGTTAACTGTACGCAGTTTCTCAACATACATGTATCACCAGTAACAACCAGATCAACCGTTTGATAACAATCTTAAGCATATTAATAAAATAAACAACCTAAGAATAACAGTAACAAAACATAGAATGATAGCATAAGATATACAGGTAGCATCCTTCCAACGTAACATAAACACTCCGAAACGCATACATACTACAGCAAAAGGATGACATGTCATCTGTAAACATAAAGCTGAATGGTACTCTAGACTATTATGTGGAGGACACTATAGATCATTGTATATAAACATTATTTTTAAAAAGCACATCATAAATATGGAACTCACAGTCTCTGCTTCTATTAAAAAGATAGTATTTTACAAACTGACAGCTTTTGAATACATATAACATACACGTATACTATGCTTGCTTACAGCTTTTGAATACATATAACATACACGTATACTATGCTTGCTTACAGCTTTTGAATACATATAACATACACGTATACTATGCTTGCTTACATCGATCAACTGTAATAATGATATTAATGAGACAAACTATATGAAAACGTTAAAACATTGAAGGGTCTTCTTTGTTCGTCCAATGGTTAGCACCAGTCCCACCAAAAGCTGCTATGTTATTTATTACGAATAGAAGGGTAAATCAAACCTATGAGAAGCAAACCTATAATATTCCCTTATTTGCGTAACAAATAATTTATACTGGTCAATAAATACATGTCTTACATGGTGCATGAGTCTACTGACCCAACCAACCTCTGGAGATATTCCATAAAGCATATGTACACAAGAAGTTGCTTGACATATCCCCATTTAACAATGATGTCCGTTTAAGTGACCCGGAACACCCCAATACACATGTTTTGATATAACTGTTGTTTTCTGCAGTAATTTGGCAAGCAGATGTTTTCTTATGTATTAATTACACAGAATATACATTCACTTACCATTTGATACCATAAATGTGCCCATTTACCGGACATTTTCGATGTTTTATCACGATGAATAAAACGTAGCCTAGTTTCTGCAACCGGTGTATATATTGATTTTTCAACATGTATTACTCATAAAACCTCGTTTCGGTTCATGGATAAGAGTTCATACAGAATTGAAACTTTGGTGATTTACTGCAAATGTTTTGCTGTTCAAATACCAGTTAATAAAAATCGAAATGGGATGGTGGTAATTATTTTCAGAACCATTAATCTTGAAGTGACCCGGAACTGCCAGTGACAACTTTAATCAATTGTTCAAACTGTTATAATATGTGCAACAGAACCATTATATCAAATGGCGAATTCCATTATTATAACATGGAAAATGTTTAATTATGTTTCCAACAAGTGTGTCTTATATCTATATCACATTAAAATTTCAATAGGCATAAGGAGACAATACAACATTTATAAGGAAGAAAGAAAACAGTTTTAATATAATTTCATATGTTGTATTTTACACATTATGCGTTATCTATACGCGGAAAAAAAGCGGGTTCGTGGAATACAACATTACGGAATGCAATCAAGCGATACAAGCCACCGGAACACCACAGTTACGTTATATTCCCTATATATATATCTGCATTGAATACAAATGTAATTATATCTGCATGTATCAATTACAAGGAGTGAATGGTCTTTGAAAAAAAAATTAGAAAACCCATTTCTACACAATATCTAATCTTGATCATTTTGTAACTGTTTAATAAAAAATGCATTGATCAGCTTGCGTGGTTCGAAATTATTAAATTTCAAATGAAAACCTTACAGTACTGCAGTAAACACAAACAAACTTTACAACTATTACATTTTTATTATGTGATTATAGTCTTTCTCTGATTGGTTTTCCCGACTTAGGCAGTGCCTAAATTCATATTACAAAAATATCACTTAAATATAGCAAAAAAAGCAATTCATAATAACTATACTATACAAAATGTTAAATTCCTCATAGATTTTCCCCTGCTTCATGGAATTGATATCAGTATAAACATTTATAGCGTGGGAAAGTATTCGTTGAACTAAGCGTAGTCGGGTCTAGTGGTAACGCACTCGCTTCACAACCCAGTGGTCGCAGGTTCGATACCCCGCTACGTACACCCTAACCTACTAACTTGTATTTCGCAAGAGACGTTTAACCGTGTTGCAATGTACTAGGTGCTTTGTATGACCATATTTTTCGCAAATCATATTTTTCACATTTGTGAAAAATAGGTTCTCATTCTTCACATATGGGAAATTTGAGATCTTATTCTTCACACATCACAGTCTTATTCTTCAAATTTTCTGTGAAGTTTGTGAACGAATCCACTTTCTGATATACAATGAAATCATATTCTTATGTGATCCTCACGCAAACCCCGTTCTTGTCCAATTACATTCGTCACACTTAAAAATATGACAAATGAGATCCTATTCTTCACAGGTGTGTGATAAATATTATTTGTGAAAAATATGATCCTACAGTTCTTCACACCGGGCACTAAAAGACCCAGTGTCGCCAATGAAACGGGGCGTCTCCAGTATCTTGCACTATCCCCTTCAACCCAAAGAACGAGTCTTCTGGGGACGATGGCTGTAAGGGAGAGAATCCCGGAGCACTCGATAACAATTGTTACCACACCGGACATTCAGATAATATTAAAAAAGCCATAACGTTTAGAAAACTTTGCCAACTGTTTCGTCTATAGTTCTTACCGTGTGTGAAACATCAATTTCAAATTTCAACAGAAGTATCATCATCATCACCATCAACATTATCATCGTTATTATCAACATTATATACATACCTATCATTATTATTATATATTATATATTACTATTATTATTATTATTGTTATTATTATTATTATCATTATTATTATTAAATAAGTAAAACAAACGATTTGTAAAACAAATGTGTATTCTTCATGAAATAAAGTTATCATTATTATTATTATTATCATTATCATTATTATTATTATATAAGTAAAACAAACGATTTGATGTTAAATAAGCAAACTTCTTGTTTAAAAATACGTATATAAAACTACAGCGTATATTCGCCTGACATTAATTACTTAATAATGTAAGAAATTAATTATATATTTTATATATTTGTCTGCATTATTGTGAAAAGCACTCGATATTCCCATTTAACATGGAGAATGGGAAAATTAACTACACAAGTTTAAAACGGATATTTCTTTTAAAGAGGATATATGTTTAATGTACTTAATTGCAACGTTTATATTTACGGATTTTCATTTTTAACAGATTTTGTTTTTATCAGTTCGTCCTTTCAATTGAACAATGATATTGATGAAATAAATGTTTTTATTGGATGAAACGTTAGATAGTTCACATATTTTATGTATTTTTGAAAAATGACATAAAATGTCTTCACTGCAAAATCTAAAGCATGTGCACTAACACATAACAATATTAACTAAACGGAAAAAGTAAATGAAAAAAATTGCCATCGCCGAGGCTCGAACCAACGATCTTTGGGATAGTTTTATTATATGCTTTTCAGTGAAAATATCGAATTTTATTGGTGAAATAAACTTTTATATTTTAACTGTTGGAGCAGTGAAAATATAAGATTATATATTTTCACTGCAGTAATGGCCTTTTTTCCCACCATACTAACGAGTGACAGTTTTGGAATCATTTATGACGTCATTTTTATGACGTTAGAATACAAGAATACAAGAACTTTTGACTTTTAAGCTTATCTCACGCAATTTTATTTATTTGTTGTCCAAAAGCTGCGCCACTCGTGAAAATATCATTTTCTATGAACACTCGTGAAATAAAATACGATCTTACACCGAAATCAATAAATATCCTCTATAAATTTAGTTATGAGAATCTCGGTTGCATTTTATTGCATGATGTGCTACGAAGACATCTTTTGCAGTTTGTTTTGAATAAAAAGCACATTTAATTAATGTGATATACACATGGCAAAAAAAGTCGGTCCATTGAGTGCTTATTAAATGGACTATGTCAACGAAAATTTGGCTTCTTATGGCACTATAGATGATATTGTATGAGAGAAATGCGCAATACTAAACATCTGCATTAAATAAATATTAAATAATATAAGACACAATGAGATATTTGATTGAAAAAAAAAATTAGCAAAAAAAAATAAATTACAACCCCAACGGGTATCGACAATAGACAGTGCTTTAACCAATCTCGCTATTTTACTTGGTAAGAAAATCAAAATGTAAACATGAAAAGGGCCAAACAAACACGACCCATATTATAAATTGATTTTCATCTCAATGAACGCGTACGCTATTTTCCTCTTATACACGTATATACCCCGTTTTAACAGTTATAATATGCCAGTATTAATATTGTCATTTCAGATTTTCTAAAGAAATTGCCCCCCTTGAGTCCCTTTTGGATGACATAGTCCCTTTAACATTCACTTAGAATTACTTATGGGAGTAATGCCTTATGTATTTGTATTAAAATTCTCTTGAAGTCTATCAGAATTTTTCAGAGCCTGCGTTTACAAATTTAACGCCTATACCTATGTTTTATGGAGCTTATTCATATAATTATACGACTGTTCTTTTAAAAATACATGATCCGTAATAACCCACATCCATATAAATATTCGAATTCACATCGTGTGAACTACGTGCTGTTCGTCAACTGGTCACGAAGTCGATGTTATCTCAGAAAGTAAATAAGAGAGAAGTTAGAGTACAATACAGGGTCAGCATATAATGCCGTTTCGGTGCGGACTTTATAAACTATTAGGACTAAATACCATATTGTGAAGTATAGGTTACCACTAACAAGATTTATAGTTTCATTTGAAATCGTAAAAGGGCGAGATTGCTACACTGTAAGATTGATGTAGCCCTTAAAAGTGTGGAAGATTATTGTTTTATTGACCTCTTGGGTAATGGTGGTTATCACGTTACTATGTACATTAAGTCGAGTAGAGCACGATACAATGAGTTATTTATACGACAGAGCTGGGCACGCATACACCGAGATATTTGTGAAAGGTCAGGGTTTCTGTGTGGTGTGAAAGTATGAAGTAATGCAGCTATCAATATTTTCCCGCGTGGGGGGTGCGGGGGGGGGGGGGGGGGGGAGCGGCGGGCATATACGGGTATTTAAACTAAAAGTTATTCCCGACAGGCGGGCATTTGACACTCCGAATGATTCAGAGTCCCTGGGTAATAGACTTGGTCGGATTTTAGATCCCGGATATATTGCTCCCCCCGGGGCCATTTGGTACCCCTATAGCATCACCCACTGAAGGGATTTATACAAAACTGCTTGGCTCAAGGGTGGGGAATTAGACCCCCCCCCCCAAAAAAAAAAGTCAAAGTCCACTGGGTCAGCCCGCCGCTCACACAACCCCCCCCCCCCCCCTGGGGGAAAATATTGGTAGGTGCATACATAAGCATAGTTTGATGTTATCAGTGCCCTGTGCTACAGAAATAAAGTTGTTAAATTGGCATGTCAGTCTGTTTTTCAATCTTTCCAAAAAAACTTAATTTACTGACCTCAAGTCGGGAGATATAATTTACGACGGTTTCTTCATAATTACTTATCAATGGCATATACAAAATGCAACAGAAAAACTCAGACATATTTATTAGCTATACTGACAATCTGGAACTAAATGCGGTTGTCTGTGAATCGTACAAACAATTAGAGGCTGTCGTGGGAAAACTGGGCTTAATGCATGTGCATGACTGCACAAGCTAATCCGGGACGACACTTTACGCACGTGCATTGAGCCTGGTTTTCCCACGACACGCCTCATATGTATCAGGAAAATGTATAAAATGTAAAGATCAATATTGGGTGAATGTATTATATATTTTCTAAATGTTTCAACATACTCTCATCCCCCCCCCCCCCACACATCCTGTTTTTCGATTTAATAGAGTTCAATCAATATGCCTGTGTGTTTAGAGTTAACATACTACGCAGGAATAACTATGATGCAGTGATAAAATTCATTCAGTTTGTGACTCTTTAATGTCTAGTTCATTTTACATTAAAATGTTTTAAACTAGTAAATATTGCTTGCCTGTTTCATACTTTACCCTTTTGTAAACACAAATCTTTGGAGTTCACATATAAAAAGTATAACTTACGTTAAGAGTTCCCTTAGGAGCTTTGTTACAACATTTTTATTTCTGAAATCAAACATTTTTACAGACATATTAACAAACATATGACATTTGGCAAATTGTGCTACAACAAACATAACTGATCACGGTTAAGATTTCAGAAAAAGACGTTGTTGTTTTTTAAAAGAGGAGATGCAATAAATAAATTGGTGGGTTCATACGGATGTATGTTCGAAAAAGTTGCCCCACCTTTGCCTCAAAAGCTCGTGTGTGTATTTAATGTGCGTTTTTATTTACTCTATTTTCAGTCTATGTGTTAAATAGCTCAAGTATTGGTTAAATAATGGGGTTACATTTTCACATTGCCATTTAAAAATAAAATACTTTGCTAACAGTATAATCAAATTAATGGCCACATGATTCCTTTCTTACATGTATATCAAAGTTGTATATGTGTACATTTTAGAATGTTTATACCCAATCATGCTATCATTCTATGTAAAATATATTTGTTGCATGTCGAAGGAAAACCGGGCTTAATACAAGTGTGTAAGGTGTCGTCCCGGATCAGCCTGTGCAGTCCGCACAGGCTAATCCAGGACGGCACTTTCCACCTACAGTGGATTTATATTTAGAAGAGACGACCTCGAAACCGAAAATACCGTAAAAGCGGAAAGTGTCGTTCTGGATCCAGTCCGCACAGGGTAACCCGGGACGACACTTTATGTACATGCATTAAGCCCGGTTTTCCACGACACACCTCATTTGATATTTTTCTTATGTTTCTTTCGAAAATTTATTTGAAGGGGATTTTAACATTAATGTTTCTTCGAGTGATGTTCAATAATTATCATAAATTTGAAACCTATGGCCCTCATTGTATGTTTTACTGTGTAACAAGCGAGTTCATGCGCAAAACTTTATTTATAAGCAACCGAAGTTTTCACCATAGACCTGTGTCTGTATTAACAGCGCGGATATCCATAAAGGACAAAACATTATGTAATAATTTGAAAGCTTCTAATTAAATTCACTACACATGTGTAGGTATCACCTGTCTATACTTTGTGCGATTGTATGTACGTTCTGAATAAATATTGCTAACACCAAATGATATGTTTCACTATTATTATTACTTTTTTATTATAATGATGACGATCATAATGATGCTGACGGTGATGGTGGTGGTGATAATGATGATGATGATAATGACTGGGATGATGATGATGATAATGACGATGATGATATTGATGATGATGAGTATGATAATGATGGGGATGATGATGATGATCATTATTATCATCATCATCATCATCATGGTTTATATTATTATTTATATTATTATTATTATTATTATTATTATGAAGATGATAATGAAGACAACGACGACGAAGATAATGATGATGATGATGATAATGATGATGATGATAATGATGATGATTATTAAGATGATGATGATGATGATTAAGATTATGATGATGATTAAGATGATGATGATGATTAAGATGATGATGACGATGGTGATGCTGATGGTAATGATGATGAGGAGGAGAAGGAAAGTGGCATTCTCGGTCCACTGAACAAACAGGCGTACGGGTTATTATTCATCCCAACATCCGATACCGCGCTCGGTTGCCCGCAACTATGCTACGCATCCGTAATTCTTGTTCATTTATGTGAATGTATGGAAAGCCGGTTGTGACCCCCGCTATATTACATTAAAATATATAGTAACTGTCGGACTTTTGGAGATTTTTATTTTGCGGAACTTTATATGCCGCGAATAAAACTCTAATATAGGCATATAGTACAGTAGCCGTCGGAATTTCGGGAATCAACATTTTCCGACGGGCAGAAAGATACTAATTACATAGCAATTTTCGGGACATTTGTTCCGACGGGTAGAATTCAAAATCTAAAAAGCTCGGAACTTTTACATTTTCCGACGGACAGAAAGGTACTAATAATACAGCTATTCTCGGACATTTGTTCTGACGGCTAGAAAGCGGAATCTAAAAAAGCGCAGAACTTTGCCAATCTTCCGAAAAATTGAGCATTTAACACTGCACAAAAAGCGGGTTGCCATGGGTTACCGGCGAAAATGGTTTGATTGGTTCCGATACCTAGAAACAACCAATCAGAAACGTTGACACAAATACATCTAGAAGCTATATTTAAACATGGTAGACGTCGGTTGTGTACACAGAGTGGAATTAATAAAGGGTAAGTGATTTAAATATATTACTTATTATAGTGTCATTAATGTGAATTTGGTTGGAATTCATTGAGGCAAATGGAGTTTGATTTGCAAACATGCACACTTATAACCAAAGGAACAGAGGGTAATTAAATACGAGTAACGCCTCGCCCAATAACGGTTCGCACCTGCCTAAATTAGCGATGCCAAAGCAGCGAGAGTAGTGTCCCTTGGAGGAAGCTCATGAATATTAATTAGTAGCGAAAAGCGGCCCAATGCTGGGACCATTTTATTTCGGTCTTACATTCATATAAAACGTAAATTTCTGGAACCAATCTACTTTGCATATAGTAATACGATGATGAAATACCAGGGAAACCATAAAAGAATCCACGTGAGTATTATTTTTAGATACGAAAATTCCGCAGAAAAAGTGTAAAATCCAATATTTCTTAAAAACAAGACGATTTCGCTGGATTTCAGGCTATATATTTAACAATGAATTTGGTTTTTATTAAATGCTACCTTTCTTTAGAACGAATTTAACCGGAAAGTTATTGTTTATGGGTCTTTTCCGAACTCATGTTAAACTGAACGCAATTCCAAGATGGCGGCGGTGTGTACGAATAACAATACCGTGAATACGGAAGAAATATCAATATTTGAGATATATTTGCTGTCGACACACTAGTAGGGATATATTGCATGTATTAAGATGGATCCTATATGTTAAACAAGGGCATATGCGTTGTCAATTGTTTAATTATTTGAATTATACAACCAATTACGTCGAAACAATTCGTACCCAGTCGGTTCGTACATTTGTCATTCTGGTATTTCAATTAATGTTAAAGTGGATATTTACGAGCAATCGCTATAAATTTTCCTATTGCTGAAATATACACCGTTTTACACATATCTTTAGAGTATGGTTAAGAACTAAATTGGGGCATAATAATTGTTGACTATATCATTTTTGTATGTAAAAATCATTGCGGCAAAACAAGTCACATAAAGAACAGTTGATTTTTATAAAACTATCAATAAAATGTAATGCAAGAAACATGAACAATCATACCAACTAGTATTTAAAATTAGGCTGCACACATGGACATTATGTATTCAGCCTAATAATAAAAATTCATAGTTGGTATTACTGTTTATGTTGTTTTTGCATTACATTTATTGCACCTTTACGGATGATGTACAAATATAGTCATAACAACACTTCTATGTGAGATAAATGACATTTTATTTCAGTTTTGTAATCAGGAAACATGCACCTTTACAAAATTACATTTTGGCAAAGTGTTTTATCTTAATAATGAAAAAAATGACAGTAGTCTTAATTTTTCATGTATTTTCCCAATTTGCGTCTTATTGTAGCCTTACGGGTGGTGTACAAAAATAGTCATAACAACACTTCTAAGTGAGATAATTATGATTTTATTTCAGTTTTGTAATCAGAAAACATGCACCATTTAAAAAATACATTTCCCCCCATAGCTGTTAGCTTTATAAACAAAAATTCATAGTTGGGCTGACTTTTCATGTTTTTTTCTTGTATAACGTTTTATTGCACTTTGACGGGTGCTCTACAAAAATTGTCATAACTTCACTTCCAAGTAAGATATTGTCATGATCATTTCAGTTTTGTAATCAGAAAACATGTACCTTCTAGGAAATAGATTGGGATTCATGATCAAAACATCCCCATGTAGCCATGCTACCTAAATTAACTACCCACTAATCCAAATTTTTATACATAGATCTACGCAGAATAATATGATGTCTTTATAAATGTATGGATCAGTGTATGTAGGACCATATTTGTACAAATCATATTGTTCACACAAATAGGATCTCATTCTTCACATGTTATGATGTGTGGAAATGATTCTTCACACATCACATTCACAGTCTCATTCTTCACATTTTCTGTCCATTTTGTGATAAGATCTACAGTCTGGTATTTTATATGCAATGAACTCATATTCTTCACATATGAAAATAAGTGTGCCAATTGTCTGAGAGATGATGATGATTTTGATTACAACTATAAACAAAATCAATTTGAAATGGTAAATAAATGGAATGTCTATTTCCATTATCTCGTATGGCAACTAATGATTCCAAAATAAGTGCTATTTCACATGGCTTGGATACTTTGGGTACTAAAATAAAACAAGAAAACCTGCTTTTACATTCTTTTCAGATGATGTTTTGCAAAGATAGAAGACGCTGACAGCAATACTTACAAAAACGATGGTATGTTTACTAGGTTAAGGAATGATTGTAATCATTTTATACTTGGTTGTTGGGAAAGTGAAATCTTAGCTCGACCATTCACCGAATAGTTCGAGCTATACTACTCACCCATTCGTCGGCGTCGCCATAATGCTGTGGTTAAAGTTTGCGTGCAACAAGTGCATATTTCTCTAACTACTCAGGGCTCGAAATTAACACTCGCACACTCGCAAAATGCGAGTGAAAAATACAGATTGCGAGTGACGTTATAAGCCACTAGCATTTTTTTGCGAGTAAAGAAATAGTGAAAAAAAAAACGATTTATATATTGCTGAATGCGCTCGATGTCATGAATGCTGATCCGTAGGTCAATATATAGAACGTCTCAATACCCGTATGAGGAAGCGCGCACCTTGTAATGTAGACTGGTTTGCGTTTAATACAGATATATGTTAGGCCGGTATTGCTATAAACAACGTGACACAGTCGATTCACACGTGTTCATTGACCTTGAACGTTAAAAACAAACATGACATCGAAGCGAAAAATATGAATGTTCAGTACTCCTTAAATTGTTTTATACTACTAAACTAAAGTCCAAACTTGCTTTTTATATTTCCAGCAAAATTTGCGAGAAATTTTTTGATTTTGCGAGTTGGAATTAAAGCTGCTCGCATTTTTTTGCAAGTAGAAAAAAAAATTAAATTCGAGCCCTGCTACTACATATAATCTTCACACATGTCTTCGGGTCATTATGTAAGGTCACTGATCAAGGCCCATAACTCTGACCTGCAATTTAGCAGAAGTATGCCCCTTTTTGTACTTAGAAAAATTTCAAATTAGTTTGCGAGCAACAACTCAATATCTATATAACTACTACAGATATTCAATTGAAACTTCACACGTGTCTTCTGAGGGTCATTATAGAAGGTCACTGACCAAGACCCATAACTCTGGCTTGCAATTTAGCAGAATTGTGCCCCTTTTTGAACTTTCAGCTTTAAGTTTGCATGCAACAACCTCATATCTCTATATCTGCTACAGATATTCAATTACAACTTCACGCATGTTTCCAAGGTCATAATATAAGGTCACTGGCCAAGGCACATAACTGTGACCAGAATTTTAGCAGAATTTTGCCCTTTTTGTAGTGATAAAGGCCAATAACTCGGACACAGTGGTTGAATAGTCGAGCGCGCTGTCCTGAGACAGCTCTTGTTTTATTTCTTTATTGACCAAAACCATAGTTAAAGAGACAAACTTGTTTGTTGCTCTAGAAAAGAAAACACAGTACAGTAGTTAACCAGTAATTTAAAATACCGTGCACAATTCATTTTGAAAGTGCCCAAAAGCGCAATGTACAATTACTGGGCAGATTTTAAAAATGGCCAGGTATGTATGTCAATAATTGATTAGAAAATTCCTGTTTCTATAACTCCTGTTATTGGAAAGGCTTTTTGGAAGATTGTTGTTATGTAATATATATGTAAGTTCAGATTGATATGTTAGCATTACATTCTGATGTTATGCACTTATAAACATCGAGTGTTCTTATTGTAGGACCTGCATGACTGTGTGTTGAAGTGCCCTGTATGACACTTGGCCGCAAGAGGAATATCACCTTGGATCCAGTATTAGTAAGAGGATGATGGACATTCCTCCCATGTTATTGGTTAATGAAGAGGTAAGTTCACATTTTTAAACAAACGGATGACACGTGTTTATTGTTCAATACTAGCAACTTGAGTCACAACAGTGTTATGGTATTGGTGTCCACCTTGCGATGACGGATCATGAGTTTGATCTCTACTTAGGACTCTCAAAAAGACATTAGTTCTGGTTCTTCCAAGACAAAGATGTCGCAACAAGTCTCCAGCGTTGGAGGAATGCAGACTTAAGTACATAGGTTTAAACTAAATACTAGTCACTTCAATACAATATTTGTTGTTGCTGTTGTAAACAGTTCTATTTTACTTGATCATCTGTGACAAGTAAATATATACCGGTACATATCGGTACATACCAGTAACTTTTTACTTTATCTGTGATTACACTGATCATAACTTATATTATTTATGTTTTTACCTAAAGCATTTAAAGTATTCAATAAATGCAAACAGTCTGATAGTCAAAAGCTTATTTTAGCAGGCTTCAACAATTATATGCTGCAGCATTTAAAAATAATTGCCGTGTGATTACTGACACAGTTGTTGCGATTTCTAGAAATACAATGTAGGTCATGTGTAGTAAATATTTAAAAAAATAACGGATGTAATGAAAATGTTCAGTATTGATTGTGTACTTTGTTTTGTGTTTTTCAGACCAACGATGATGGATCTTCTTGTTGAATGGTTAAACATGCAATGACACATTATTATCTTTGAAGATGTGTTAGCCATCTGTGAACCTTGTTAGACATTGAAGAGCATTGTGTTGCAGTTTCTTTAAAGAGACACTTTATTTATACATGTGTGTTTTACTTGTGCATGCAAAATCAGCTTGTTGGTGTTGTGAACTCACATGTGGATGAACATGCATATTTAATATCTCTAACTTTATGACAAAACTCGTGAAGTTATTGCCTGGATTTCATTAAAAAAGTTTATGTGTGCCTTCAAGCACATTTAGCCTGTTCTAAACATAATTTTGTTAATTATATTTTGAATCATTCATTTTAAGAGTCAATTCTGTAATGTTTCTTATGAGTGGAGCTGTTATAATCTCCATATTTCTCACAATATTCCTAAATTTATTTTAACATTTAGACTATTCACTTGTCTCATGTGCAAATAATTTTGAACTGGAGTATTTACAAGTGTGTGAAAAAAATGTGATATTGTAATCATATTGTTATTGATATTCTGGTTAAAATTGCTTAAATAAATATTGGCATTGTATCGACTGTCTTGCTTCACAATATACGCGAACTAATTCCTAAATATGAAAAGTGTCCAACCACACTAAAAAGCTTCATGAGAACAAAGTTTCGTACCCTGTTTTACATGAAAAAAATATCATAAAATGTGCATGCTACACAGTAAAGATGCTGAATGTAACAGATTGTTTTCTCTGCAAATTATTTCAGAATACTGTTTCTTGGTGTTTTCACATCATATAATTATGAGAACTTTACTAATTGCTCAGTAAACAAGATAATAATAAACGACAGCTGTTTGTAAAACAGGCATGCCTCCTTGGGTCCAAAACAACCTCTGTAGAAAATTGTAAGGATGAAAGTAAAATGAAACAAATTTTTTTGTCAACTTTTGGTCAGTTTGACCAAATGACAAAACAATAGGGATCTACTTGTAGTCATAACCCACCTATCTACTAAATTTTTCAAACCCATGCCAAAGGGTTCCATGGACAATGTTTTACAACTATTGGTCAATTTGACATTTGACCCAAGGACTCCATTATTAACAGGGATCCTTTACTAGTCATGACCAACCTAACAACCGAGTTTGACGAGCCTAGGCCCCAGGGCTGCAAAGTTATTGCCTGGACAAGTTTTTATTGAACTAAGAATTATTGGACGTTTTCTTCAATACTATTTTATAGTCACAGGGCTTTCATTAACTTTGGAAAACTGTAAGTTTGAACTTCCTGGCCTCTAATTTTGGAAGTTTTGCTCATAATATTCGGAAGTTTTGACAGTATTGCGCTACAGAAGTCCTGAGCATTTCAGAATTGTGTATATTATGAGCATTTCAGAAATGTGTATATTAAGTATAAAATTCAAGGTTTTTTAAGGCCAGTTCTTTTTCATTAAGTGCTTATATGCCAATTTATTCAGTGAAAGAGGTATACATTTAGAAAAATCTCTTAATGTTTATTCTAACTTGTTCATCCTTACATGATGGAACTTCCTTGGCTGCAATTTTGGAAGTTCTGCAAATTCCATGGCTGCAATTTTGGAAGTTCTGTGACAAAAACTGGGAGTAAATTACTCCCAAACTTCCCTTAATGGAAGCCCTGCTGTCAGTTTGACATTGACCTTTCACCCAAGGATCCAAAGCTTTAAGAACCTAGACCAAAGGGTTGTGAAGTTATTGCCTTGACAAGCTTTAACAATTATTGGGCATTCTTTATTAAGCTTTTGGTCAGTTTGACCCCACAGACTCCAAAATAAATAGGGATCCTCGACTAATCATAACCAACCAAGCAACCAAGTTTCAAGAACCCTGGCTTAGTGTTTTGTAGCTCAGACAATGTTTTGTCTACTGACATACAGACGGACACACGGACCGACATTTTCAAAATAATATACCCCTGCTTTTCAATGGGGAGCATAATTAATAATAAAAACATCTTAATAGATATGTTAACGTTTATTGACAAAAGACAACTGTCATAAGAATGTTCATTTACTTAAAAGTGTGTGCAGAGTATTAACAAGTAATAATTGTGCCAGGGCCTATATCGCTAAAGTTCCTTAGTTTAAAGTTGAGTTATATTCCTAAAACCTGCATTACAATCCATAAGTTTATGTCTGTTTCATTAAACTTTGCTATGAAATTAATTTTAATAAGGAACTAGGAAATTATATAGGAAAGTACCAATTTCAAATTGAAAATACTGATTTTGAAACATACATTTTAAATTTGACTAATTTCAGTTAAAATTGTTCTTAGGATCTGTATTGAAATGGATACCGAACGGTGGAAGAAACAATTCGTACATTAACAAACTTAAAGTTCTTTGTTTCCAATTTCTAACAAACTGTGCAGGTTAATAGATTTTGGCCAATTAATCCATAAGCATTTGAACGAAATTGATCATAAACGTAAATATTGAATAACTGTTCTTTTTTTTTGGAAAAAAAATGGCATAAATGCCCTTCACTAAATGTCTATTCCTGAAGTCAATAAGCATAAACTTAATTTTTCATCAACATGAATATCTAGCAGCTAGTTTCACAATTCTATATGCCCGGGGTAACTAGGTAATGTTGATTTTAAAGAGGCTTGTTCACAGATGTTTGCATCGGAACTAAATAGCTCAAGTATAATAACAAGAAAAAGATTTTTTTTAAAGAAAAGAAAAAAAGGTCCCATCGGGGTTTGAACCCGGGACCTCCGGATTAAAAGGCTGTCGCCGTAACCACTTGGCCAGTCCAATTTCTATATTTATCCCTAAATTATTTACTTTATGTAATTGCCCCACGTGTTGTCAACAATTTTAACGAAAACAACACAAACACTCCAAATTACTTATCAATTAGCATTACAAACGCTTTATAATTTTATCAATTTCAAGTGATGATTACTCATAAACAAAACGCTATTTACAGTATATTTTTATGTCCAAAGTGTAATTTCGCTCCCTTATATACACTGTTCTTTTATTTTTGGAATCTGTAACAAAAAGACCCCGAGGATGTGACTTCCGTTTTGGTGTAATTTGACCTATATAAGGTAGCCATTTCTTGTTTCTATTTAAACCTTGTTAGAAGATTAAGCAGCTCTTAGGAACAATATTTCGACCATCTGAACTTCGTATTTTATTCAACAGGTAGAGTGTTTAATTATCCAGATATACTCGGCATCGGTATTCTCGCGGTATCTCTGTTTTCGCGGTAATTGTTTATCTTCCGGAATTTCATTGTCAATTGACAACACCTAACATATTTTTGGTTTTCTTAAATTCTTTACGAAAATAATAAGTTAAACATTAATTCATTCGAATTTAAACAGTTGAACTTTCGTATCAGCTTGCAGCTATCGGTAGTCATTAGGGGTCAATGTCTACACTTTCGTCTGCTTCAGTAAACATAAATGAAGACTCAAATTATTGCTTTGTTATATGCCTAACTACCATAATTTCGTGGGTTTAAAACTAATAGAATTGCATCCGAAAACATTGTCCGAATTACTATAACTGTTAAGTGAATTGTATATTTATGCAGTATCTGAAAAGGAATTCCTATTTAATGTCAACCCGTAAGTGATTTGGTCATTTAAATCACCAATTAATGATTTTTAATGACGAAAAAAATGTCAATTGCCAATCCGTGAACAGGTCCCTTTAACAACTTAGTTTAGAACTACATAGAACAATATATCCATATTGCTGCTTTTTCTTAAATTAATTTTTTTGGTAAATGTAATGTGTCTTAAATCGAAATTGAATCAAAACAATCAAATACAAAACAAATCAAAACAACAACAACATTATTCTCATTGATATACATGGTACAGTCGATATAGTTGATATATATACATGGGTTGAAGTGCGCACATTTCATTAATATGAAAGTAAAAATGGAATACATAGACAACAGTATATATTTGGTCAAAAACAATATGGAAGGTAATAAATACATTAAACAACAAACTACAAGTTGGTACATTATTAATATCATGGTGAAATTGGTTGCATATGAAACAAAAGTAATAAAAACCGTCAAAAGAAATTAAGTAAATTCTATTTAATAGAACTCGTATAAGAAATAGATTGGATTACAACTAGAAAAAGTATATTTCGCACATATAATGCAGAAAATTTCATTATAAAATATTCTCTCGTATTACATGTGCACATCTATACATAATTGTCTTGCGTAGTATGTCTTCTTCATAAGCTCTAATAATTTCATCATATTAAGAACATGCTCTGACAATGGTAGTTCATCATTGTGAAAGTAATTTTTACATTGAACCCTGTTGTAAGTTTATCATTATTACTTCTGCACAAGTTATTGACGGCTGGAAAAATTGGTTATTGATATTAAGAAGGACCTATACAAGAGGGCTGCGCCTAATGGACCTCGGTCGCTCACCTGAGTTTAATAAATAATACTCGATAAACCTTTTAAAAATTTAAAAGCATGTTCATACATGTTTAAAGGAAAATATTGGACCACTGACAACCATGTTTCAGCAATACAAATTATTTCAAAGGAATTTTGTAGACAATCACCCAACAAACTGTTCAGTGAAATAATTTTGAAATACAAGAAGTTTTTCAAGTTTTCAATATAGCCATTTAAGGAAAACTTTTAAAGCCCTGGTCGCCATGTGAAAATAATTTGAATGAATTTTGTAGAGGGTCATGCATGGAACATTAATTACCTTGAAATCCAGTCAGCACTTACAAAAAATATCAAGTTAATAGCTTACATGCTTTTGAAGATATGAAGGAAAAACATGAAAATGTGGACAGAAGGATGGACAGACAGGGTAAATTACTATAGGGTACCCGCAAAAACTTGTGGGGCCCCAATTGAAATGTGTTAAATGCTGTAGCGAATCAAATCATGTCTTGACTGATCCAGTCAGTTAAAGATGTCCATCTAAGGTGCAGAAGTCATTCAAGTTTGCACAGTACTTTTGAAGTAGAAGCATCCACTGCATACTCTGACACTGGTGTTACTGTAGCATAGTTGTTGTGCTGAAATAATCACCAAGAAGGCAAATACATAACTAACTTGTATTAGGAATAATATTTAAGTTGAATCTTGATCTTTGTTGCCTCACCACTGTAATGAACATCTTCAATGTTTGCTTTTTACTAGGTAAGTATTTGAAATGTTGTTTTTTAATGTAAACAGGGACTAAGCTAAATATACAGTTTAACAACCAATACAGTCCTTCGCAAGGACCAGGCATACTTTTCTCATGCAGTAATAACATAAATATGCATACTCCAAAAAGACAACCTTAAATCTATAAAAAAATTCTCCACATGAATAATTTCTCATAATCCGTAAGCCTGATGTACATTCTGTCAACAATCAAGACATCTTTGTTGGAAAATATTTGTCAACTTATGTCACTAAAGTGTCTGAATGTTTGTTGTCATCAAGACAAGCAAATTCATGTTCATTAAAATGATTTAACACTGCTTAATGGACCTTTAAATAATTAAGAAAATAACTACTGAATCATATGATTTATGTCAGTAAGATCTTGTTTACTTGCTATTTGAGAAGTTTCATGCAATGCTTTCAGACATTAAATTATTTTAGCAATAAACTCATTGTACACATGGTGGCCACTGAAATTCAGAAGAAAAAAATCCCTGTCTTCCTGATTTTCTTTGACCAGAATGTGATTTTTCCTGATATTTTTTGTCAAATTGCCTTTCTAATTTGTGCATATCGGTGACAGTGTTGAATTATGTCTTAGATTTTATAGTTCACTTTTCATCTGTCTTTGGACTTTTTTCCTAAGACTATGGTCAAATTTCCTGAATTTTCAGATTTTTCACAATTTTAAATTCCTTGTTTTGTATACACTTTCCAGTGGCCACCTTGGAATAATAGAACAAATCTACGAATGAAGCTAGTCAGGAAAAAGTTCTCTGGAATCAAGCCATGAACATCATATATATTATTGCACATAATAAAATCAGTTCATAGTTTTATGAACGAACTAACCAGTACACTTGAATAATGTTAACAGCTGTCTGCAAATAACGTGAGTTGTCTCAGGACAATATGCTTAACAATTCATTCCGCTTTGATAATATATATATTCTGTAAGTGACCTTACATAATGACCCCGAAGACCTGTGAAGTATCAATTGATTATATGTAGTAGTTACAGAGATACATATTTGCTCGTAAACCTTAACATGAATATTTCTAAGTACAAAAAGAGGCATAATTCTGCTAAAATGCTGGCCACAGTTATGGGCCTTGGCCAGTAACCTTATATTATTACCCTGAAGACACGTGTGAAGTTTCAGCTGAATAACTGTAGTAGTTAACGATATTTACTGCACGCAAATCTTAACCTCAATTTTCTCTTGAACACGAATCTTAACCTGATTTTTCTGTTACCAAAGGGGTATTATTTTGCTAAAATGCTGGTCACAGTTATGGGCCTTGGCCAGTGACCGTATATAATGACCCTGAACACGTGTGTGAAGTTTTAATTGAATATCTGTAGTAGATATGGAGTTGGTACATGCAAACTTAATCCTGAAGTTGTTGAAGTACACAAAGGGGCATAATTCTGCTAAATTGAGGTAACAGTTATAGACCTTGGTCTATGGACCTAACAAAATTACCCCGAAGACATGTGTGAAGTTTCAATTAGTGGTTACAGACATATATACTTGTTGCACCTTAACTAGAATATTACGAAGTATAGCTCAGACTATTCGATAAAGACTGAAATATAACTTACCTTGGAAATGTACTGCCTCCTTCTTTGACATCTTTTTGCTCGTCTTATCACTTCACCACATCCCGTATGCTCATAGCGTCACTGCAATAAACATATTTATTTTAAACATCTGATAACTATAAAATCTTGCACAATCAGGTTTATTCTATTTGTACAACATTTATCTAGCTGAAAGTCTAAGTAATTTTAAAATGTGCATTTTTTTAATCGACACAGATGTGCCAGTATTACTGAGGGTTCACAAATTAAACTTTCAATTTGTTGTTTCAGCATTGTTTCTTACATGAGGCGTTTAAATTATATACATGTACATCTCTATATGAATGAAATCACAATACATCAATTTAGATATTGTTATTTGTACTTAAGATATTTAATACTATAAAAATCAACAGCACATTCCTACAAAAGCAAATGAGTAAACAACTGTAATCAAAATTATGGTAATATCTCATTTTCAGAGCATAACAATCAAACCTGTAGTTGTGTTGTTCTCTTAGCAAGCATGTTTTATGATCTTCTGCTGACCAAGACTGTGATAATGTTGCTTTATCTGTTCTGTTTCTGTCGAAAGAAGCACAATGTTAATTTATATGAACAAATAATGTCTTAAAGATGAAATAAGGTTGATACCTATTGATTTAAAAATACTTCTGTACTGCGTAAAATATATTTGAGGCGCGTCGTTGGAAAACCTGACTTAATGCATGTGCGTGAAGTGTCGTCCCGGATTAGCCTGTGCAGTCCGCACAGGCTAATCCGGGACAGCACTTTCCGCTTTTATGGTATTTTCTGTTTCATGGAAGTCTCTTCTAAATATAAATACACTGTAGACGGAAAGTGCCGTCCCGGATTAGCCTGTGCGGACTGCACAGGCTAATGCGGGACGACACTTTACGCACATGCATTAAGACCGGTTTTCTCACGACGAGCCACATTTTTGTTTCAGGTTACATGACCAAATAAACTAGGGCAGGTAAGTACGTGTTTTGTTTTTTTATTTAATAAATGGTCAACTTAAAGATTCTAAAACTGAATGAATATTCAAAACACTGCAGTAATATAGTTTAATAAGTAGATGCTATCAAAACAAAACACTAGATAAACCACACACACACAAAAAACATCCAGTTATTAAAAAACAAAAACAAAAATATCTGACAAACTCAATAAAATGTTCTAGGGTCAGGGCATTTTTAGGGAAGGTTGGGTAACCTGAAATCATTTTTTACGCCTAACAAGAATACTCAAGTTCTACTGGTAAAAATAATTCAGTTGTGGTTGTTAATTGTGTTTTTTTAGAGGATTTTGTGACGGGTCTCATTTGTCATAACCAAAAATTAGCGTATTTTTTTGAATTGCAAAGGTATCCTTGTTACCAAATACAAAAAAATCACAATAACATTTAATCACTAGTAAGAATCTGCTTAATTGTAAATTGAAAGCAAAAATGGTAATCATTTAATATTTAACAGACATGAAGATACATCTGTGATGGTATGGACTTGGTAACTATGAAGGCCTTATTGTGTAGTGACCCAGTAAGCTCATTGGGAAGAGCACTTGCCGGGTCTCCGGTTTGAGTCCTGGACTGGCTGTTCAACTTTCTCACCCTGTGAGTGTGACATTTGTTACCCAACAAGGGGTAGTGCCAATACCAATGCCTCAGATACAACGCAGATTGTACAAAGTAAATCTCCAAATTTCAATATAAAATCCCTTTTAAGAAGAGGAACGTGTTGCCGTACTAAGATAAAATATATTCAAGGGGGCACTCACCTTTTAACCGAGTCTCTTGCTCAAGCCACAAACTGGCATCATAATTTCCTCTCCCTGTTACAGAATCACTGAAAAGTCGAATAATTATCAAATATAATTAAATCTTAAATGCTTGTTATCATTATGACTTTAAAGTTTAAATTAAGACAATCTATGTCCGGAAAACACTCGCGTCCGAAATATACTCGTCGGTACTCCTCCTCAGTATATTCGCATATAACGTTGGAGTGGCATAAAAATAAAAGCATGTGTAACGTTCATATATTTTAATTAATATATTTCAAACAACAAAATAATAACTAAGTTATTTATAAGATATAGTAACGTACAAACATTCGCGACTTGTTTATTCTACTTACTTGTTGTTGTTGTTGTAGTATATAAGCTGGATGAGACGCTATTCCCGATTAGTCAGTTCCAAGTATCGGAACCAATCAAATCATTTTCTCAGGTAACTCATGTGTTATATTTTCCGCCGGAAGATTTTTCAAGTTCCGCGCTTTTTAGATTCCGCCTTTTGTGCAGTGTTGATTGCGCAATTTTTCCGTCGGAAGAATTGCAAAGTTCCGCGCTTTTTAGATTATGCTTTCTAGCCGTCGGAACAAATGTCCCGAAAAATGCTATTTAAGTTAGAATCTTTCTGTCCGTCGGAAAAAGTTACAAGTTCCGCGATTTTTAGATTCCGTCGGAAAATGTTGATTCCCGAAATTCCGACGGCTGCTATATGCTTATATTAGCGTTGTTTTTTCGCGGAATATGAAAGTTCCGCAAAATGAAAATCTCCGAAAGTCCGATAGTTACTATATATGTTAATGTAATTTAGCGGGGGTCCCAACCGGCTTTCCATAGATACTACATGTATAATAAAGAATAACAATTTATAAAAAAAAAATACACGTATACAGGATACACCAGGAAATAAATATCGTCTCATGCTAAATAGCTCCAATGAAAAATAATATCGTATTAATTCACCAACGCATCTTTTCCGCCCACTTTCGCATTAATAACATAATGTTTATAGTTTCATCACATCGCTGTATAAGGTGAAGTAAAACTATTCAGCTGCATACATGATACCTACTTCCCTCCGTTTCACGTAACAGTGTAAATTACTTTGTAGTGTGGGTATTTCCTTTCCAAAGTTGAATAACTAATACATCTCGTGCTTCGTAAACTAAAATGTCATCGCGTCTTTTCTAGTACAGTTTTTAAATCAATGCAAACTTGTTACTTATGACCTAACAGTTGGAAGAACGAATTCACGAATGAGCAGACTGACAATGCACGGGGTCGTTATTAACAAAACTCTGTAGGACCATATTTTTCACAAAAAATATTTTTTACATCTGTGAAAAATAGGATCTAATTCTTCACAAGTGTGAAAATTGAGATCTTTTTCTTCACACATCAAATTCCTATCCTTTACAATTCCTCTGGAGTTTGTGATTGCATCCAGTTTTTGATATGCAATTAAAATCATATATAACATACGCGTGCGTTCAATATTGACTATTTTAAAACATACTCGTGCGTTTAATATTCACTAGTTCAAAACATGCTCGTGTGTTCAATATTTATTTTGCAAGTTTAAAACATACTCGTGTGTTCAATATTTACTAATTTAAAATATACTCGTATATTCAATATTTACTAGTTTAAAACACACCCGTATGTTCAATATGTACTGTAAAGTTTAAAACATACTCGTATATTCAATATTTACTAGTTTAAACATACTCGTATGTTCAATATTTAAGAGTTTTCAACATACTCGTATGTTCAATATTTAAGAGTTTAAAACATACTCGTATGTTCAATATTAACTAGTTTGAAACATACTCGTATACTAACTATTCAATATTTACTATTTACATTTTACCGTGTGAAAACATCTATATACACGAAACACCCACAGAATTTAGAACATTTTTATTTTAAGACATTTACTTAACTTTGTCCAAAGTAGCTTTGTGAATATGGGCCCAGATTTATGATCAACATGTGATACTGCCACTCGACTAAATACGGTCACTGACTACTTACTAGTATATGTGTGGAATATTTTTCACAAAATTAATAACTTTTAGGCGTACAAAAGCTGTTGGTTTCCGCTTAGCCCCTAATTTTTTTTCCTGCCGACCCTAACAGTTTTGTTTCCAATCAATCATTTACTTTTTTTCTGATTTTGGGGGAAAAAAGCAGTAAATCGCTTATATTATCAGTTACTTGCCAGAAATCTATTTTTCAATGACCTTATTTATAGTTAAGGTTCAGTTTCTTTAGTCGTAGGCGTTTAAACATTTTACTTGCCAGAAATTTCTTTCTTTGCCCTTATTTATAGTTAAGGTACAGTTTCTTTAGTCGTAGGCGTTTAAACATTTTACATGCAGTCCAAGATACAGTGTACTTAAACTGTGGGGTGAATATGCGGTGAGGAAAAAGTTAAAGAAAATATTTTTTTACCTCCCCTCCTAGATTTTTGGAGACGTGAGAGGAAATCAACCATTTATTTTTTTCGGCCTTACAGCAATATTATTTGCATTACATTGGCTGAATTAGTATCACACTTGTCGCTAGGGGTGCCCTGGAAATTGCGTCGGCAATTTGGGTCGCCTATCCTAATGTGTAGTACTCTCACTCATTTGTGAAGGGGGTGATCTAGCTTGTATTTGATAACTATATGTGTTGTGTCGTGTTTAGAAGATACTTCATAGAAACAGAAAAAATACCATATAAGCGAAAGTGTCGTCCCGGATCAGCCTGTGCGGACTGCACAGGCTAATCCGGGACGACATTTTACGCACAAGCATTAAACACGGTTTTCAAACGACACGCCTCATATGTGCTTATATCTTTAAATGTTGTGACAAATTTAAGAATCACACAACCCACCGTAAAAACTTTATACTGCAACCTGTACCTGATTTTACACTCGATGTCCATGTCGAGGTACCAGCCGCCATGGTGATGAATGACCAGGTAGCGGGCCACATCCGCTCTCTTCACCCAGTGGTCGTAGCTCTCGTAGAGCTCCCGGATATCCGGGTAGTGCGCGTCGATGAGCTGATTGATCGTCGTCTTGTTCCACAGCGTATAACCGTAGCCAGGATGTAGATCCAGGCACGTTCGGCGCGCCGCCGCGAGATCCGCCGGAATTTCGGGACTCGTCTCGAAGAAGAACACATGGTGTATGTGGGACGGGAGCTCCCTGGTGGCCAATGGTACTTCACATCCGGTGCAGTGGGAGTACGTGTGTGAACAAGTTACAAATTCCGAGTACAGATAATTTAAAATGTAGAACACGTACATGACTATGACTAGACACGTCATGCAAAATGCACATTTCATGCTAAAATTATACTGCATGATCGCTGATGTGTTCTCCGATTAATATTTTATCCTCACGTAGCAACATCCGCATATGCACACCAATTCAGGTAAAAGCTATGTTCATTGCCGGACTTACAAGTATTCATATTAGCACACTTCAGTGGTATTGATTTTCCGTGTCAAACACAAACACAAAACCGGTGTAATTTCAACGCACTTGCTTGTCTAGTGCCGCATTTCGAGCTTTTGAAAAAAACGTCCTACATACAGAGTTTTTCAATCACTTAATAGTCCCGCCATTCGGTTATCTGAACTTGTTTTGTCTAAGAACTCATTAGCGTTGTTCAGCAATCATGACATATTTTGGGGTTTCAACAGATATTTATTTAACTTGAACAACAGCCAACCTCTGCTTTTCACGGCTGAGTAAATCCATTTACCGGTGAACTCCGAACGTGTGTGTCTGTGTACATAAATTACCATTAAATAAAAAAGTTAACCACGTGTAGTCATTTCTTAATGATTAATGGACACACATAATCTGAAACTGTTATTAAAGCGACGTTCAACAATAGTTTACCATAGTAGCTAGCGAATTGTTTTGTAAACAATGCGTCAATTAAGCTCCGTGAAATGCGTGGGCGATGTACGTCATATAGTATTATAGTATTATCACTGACACAGAAATCGTGTGTTACCAGGTTGAACTCGTACCGTGTCCTGTTAAGCCATCGTAGTTGAACTCGTACGGTGCCCTGTTAAATCCATCGTAGTTGAACTCGTACGGTGTCCTGTTAAAGCCATCGTAGTTTAATTCGTACGGTGTCCTGTTAAAGCCATCGTAGCTGAACTCGTACGGTGTCCTGTTAAAGCCATCGTAGTTTCGCAACTTCATCTTGTGCTTGTGAATGGGCGCCGACGCGCCGACACGATACGCCGACGCGCCGATACGAAACGCCGACACGATCCGCCAAAGCAATTCTATGCACCTATCAATATTTTCACCCAGGAGAAGCGGTGGGCATATACGGGACTATAGACTGAAAGCAATTCCCGACAGGCGGGAAATTGACTCGCCGAATGATTCCGGATCCCGGGAAATAGACTGTTTGGATTTTAGATCCTGATAATATTGGCCCACGGGCAATTTGATACACCAATTAAACATCCCCCATTGAGGGGATTAAGACAAAAATGCTTGACCCTCAGGTGGAGAATTAAATCCCCCAAAATAATTAGTCAAATTCCCCTGGGTTTGCCCGCCGCTCCCCCCCCCCCCCCCCCGGGGGAAATATTGATAGGTACATTAACGTCTTCTCTTCGTATCTTCGTCCAATCTTATAGCCACAGATGAAAAAACACACGAGATTGCGACGTTTATATCGCTTCGGCGCAACGTATCGGCGCTTCGGCGTATCATGCCGGCGCGTTGGCGTATCATGTCGGCGCCCGATCATAAGCACAGGTCGAAGTCGCGAAACTACGATGGCTTAACAGGACACCGTAGAACTCGTGATAGGTTCAATTACGTTGTAAAATTATTGCTTTCAAAAGTATATCAGAGTGATATTTTAAGGGTACTCGTTGACAGACTGTTGTTCCTTTGTAACAATGTAATCAATGTAATAAAACTCCTTTACAAAAAAATAGCATCTTAAAGCATCTGGGCCCAGTTGCCCAAACCGTTAACAGCCGATTAAGCTAACAGCCCGTTAACTTCAAGCCCCGTATTCACCAAACCGTTCTTAACTTAAGACGTAAGAATAAAGAATATCATTTACATTGTTCTATTCTAAAAACACTCATAATTTGAATCCTATCTGGTATTCACCTGCGCTAATTTTAGTATTCGTTAGTTCAAATGATTTATTTACGAAAAAACAGCCCACATATTTACAAACAAGCAAATTTTTGTCAGAAGTCTAAGTCTATTCTTTATTCTTAAGTCTAAGAATGAGTTGGTGAATACAGGCCGATGTAAATAAAATTAATAAATTTAATAAATTGAAATTGAAATTTTATAACAAAAATGGCAAAGGTCATTCAAACGGAAGCGAGCAATATGGCGGAGAGGTCAAATTCCAGCACAAACTCCATTGATAATCAATATAAAATCCCACTTGTATTTAGGCGTAAAAAATATGTTTGTTTCAGGTACATGCCCAAAAAATTAGGGTAGGTAGGTCGGGATTTTTTATTTTTTTTTTTTTTTTTTTGGTAAATGGTAAACTTGAAGATTCTACAACTGAATAAATATACAAAACGTATCAGTTATATCCTTAAACATTGTTTATAAGTGGATACTATCAAAACAAAACACTTATTTATCCAAAACACATTTAATTATTGAAAAAGGTAAATAAACCAAAAATCAATCTGACAAACCAATAAAATGTTCTAGGGTCGGGGCATTTTTTTTAGGGTAGGTCGGGTTACCTGAAACAAACATATTTTTTACGCCTTATGAGAGAGTCCGAATTGTTCGGTGATTGAAAACCCGAGCGGCATGAATGGCTCCAACGTGTAGAACTTTATCAACCTATGGGCCAAACAATCCACCCAGCGCACAAAACCGGTTTACAGAGTGTACGCGGTATGTGGGGCATATACATGTACAATATAGATGATAAAGTTACACTGATGGCGGAGGGTATGATGGCGGAGGGTATAAGCCTGCATGGAAAATCTATCCCCGTACTAAATACTAACCCCGGTCGTCTGGATAGTGAGCAAACGATACGGGTACGTGTCAAGAACATCCCCCTGTCCGTTGATGACGGAACCATCACAAGAGCATTGACCATAACAGGTGCACATGTGATCTCATTGTACCGCGAAAAATTTCGAGTTAACAACAAATTGACAAATTGTGAAACTGGAGATAAGATCGCGATCGTATCGGCTTCCTCCTTGAAATCACCCCTCCCACCAACAATGTCACCCCTCCCACCAACAACGTCACCCCTCCCACCAACAACGTCACCCCTCCCACCAACAATGTCACCCCTCCCACCAACAATGTCACCCCTCCCACCAATGTCACCCCTCCCACCAACAACGTCACCCCTCCCACCAACAACGTCGCCCCTCCCACCAACAATGTCATTTGGCATATTCATAGGACGTATCCTACATTTAGGAGAACGCACCAATCAAAATAGGCCACAAAAATGCACGAAGTGTTTAGAGGACGGTCATGTATTCTCGAAATGTCCGAACGACTGGATCTGTACAAGTTGTGGTGAAAAAGGTCACAAAAAGTCACACTGTGTAGTCAACGATGTATCCGACACAGAGTCTAGTACCTCAGAATCGGAACTACCTGACGACGAGGCTTTGAGCGAACAACAAAGTGATGGTGAAACAAGCCAGGTTGCTAATAGTTTCGGCCACGGTAGTAAAACTCATGTGACAAACAAAACAAACACTGGTAAGAAGCACGTGATAAACGTGCCTCCACCAAGTCAGCCTTCCATTGTCAAATTTAGTCAGTCCAACAAGTATGTGACCCCGAACAAAACAAAATCGGAAAATATTCCCGAGCGTTCGCCGCCCACCACCGCTGAAACTTCATGACAAATCGACGTCAAAACCGGTGAAAAAAAGTGCAAAATAAAACCTAGTGCTATTTACATTATACCGTACATTTACGATATGAACGGTTTCATAGACGAGCGACTGAAATCTGAAATACTTATATCTGTATGGTTTATGATATTTAGAGTCATTCTAGATGACACAATGTTAATATTCAATATAATGTTACATACATGTATATATTAAAATGCATAATATGTAAAATGTACATATTAGGTCAACATTTTTCTATTATAAACAGTAAAACGTTTTTAAATATTTGTTTACTGAACATTATACATTGTGTTCTATGGTTTTGTAAACTAAATAATACGTTTAAAACTAATTTATCCGGAATCCAAATCAGTATTTTATATATAAAAAATACTATAATCATAATTTATTGTTCTCTTCGAGAAATTATTAAATGTTTTGTAGAAGCGGGACATCGATATTGCAGTTTAATTTTGATGTAAATACTTACATTCATACTCGATTGTGTTATCGATTATCAATTCAACTGTGCATCGATTTAAACAGTCACAACTTAATTCTGCTGTATTGTTTTGTAAATAGCAACAGAGTGGTAGACTTGTTTTGCATTGACCGTCACGCATCATTACTCATGATCAATACCAAAATACGTTTAGTTTCTTTACATTTGTCCATTGTATTATAGCCTGTTTCAAATCAGTAATCTGGGCCGGTATTCACAAAGCTCCTAAGGAAAATCTTAACTTAAGTTGTACTTAAGTGAAAATTTCAGATCACATTTTCTATGTGAAATCCAATCATATATGTATGTAAAATGGTAAAATACCTAACATCCAATCAACATTTACTAGTTGAAAACATTTGAATCAAAACAGACTTATTCATAAACCAGTCAGAGACTTAAGGAAGTTTATGAATTTAAGAAATTTACTTAAGTTTTCCCTAAGGAGCTTTGTGAATACGGGCCCAGTATGCTTACAGTGTTAAGTTATGTTATAACCTGTTTCACGTCATGGTTTTGCTTATATTGAGTGGTTTGTTTCACTTGGTAAAATGCCTTATGTTGCTTACCAAAGAATTGCTTTACGAAGATCGATATATGGTATTACTTAGTATGTAAATATTTATCATGGAAGATGTTTTGCATATTGTTTCCCTTAATGTACAAGGTTTAAGGGATAATTTTAAACGCGCGAGGGTGAATCAGTATTTATTAAACCAAAAAGCAGATATCACATTTTTGCAAGAGACTCATTTCTCTGAAGATAAATAAACTTTGTACTTAATGAAGATTTTTCAAATTGGAATTTATACAACTATTTTGGGGTGCATAACAGCAAAGGAGTATCTATTTTAATTAGAAAACAATTGCATTTCGATGTCATTAATTTCTTACACGATGACAGTGGTAGATATTGCTTCATGAACATTGAAATAAAAAATAACGTATATTCATTACTGAACGTATATGCACCAAATGATAAAAAACTACGAAATATTTTTATCAAAAATACTTCTGAAATACTTTAACAAAACTCTCAAGGCATTAAAGTAATAGGTGGTGACTTTAATGAAATAAATCAGACGGCTGATCGAAGATCATTATCCAAAACAAAAATAAGTATTAATCCCAACCTTCATAACTTGATAAAAAATAATAATTTAACTAACATATGGCGACTTCTTAATCCACAAGGTTCTCAGTTCACTTGGAGAAGGAAACATAAAAATGAAATGAGCCGTATCGACTTTTGTCTCTGTAGTTTTTTCTACTGATATCAGACCAGCCATTATTCAGTTCACTGATCACATGGCCATATCAATTAAATTTAAAACTCCTTTCAAAAGAGGGCCTGGTTTTGGGAAAATTAGTAATTCATGGCTAGATGATTTGGAATAGTGTTCACAAATTGAAACAATTATTGACAAATGCGGAAATCTAAGCATACCTAGTCACAGTATGATATGGGAAATTTGTAAACATGAAATTAAACAAACATCTTTGCGTTACTCAAAAATAAAGTCACTAGAAGAAAAGCGTAATAAGTTAATTAAAGTCGCTTGAAGAAAAGCATAATAAGTTAATTACACAAAATTCTAACACCTCATCTGAAAAGGCTAAAATCGCAGAATTAGAACATGAAATACAACAAATGTACAACTTTAGGGCTAACGGAGCTCGTGTTAGAGCAAGGGTTCAATATGTTGAGGAAGGAGAACACAACACTAAATATTTTTTCAGTCTCGAAAAATCAAGGCAAAATAGGAAAACGATAACATCTTTACGCGTCGAAAATAAGACATTAACTGATATTGATGACATCCTAAAACAATGTTTTATTTTATCACACACTTTACAAGTCTAATTTGATTGATAATAAAGATTACAGTTTTATTTAAATAATACGCAATTTGAAACCACTCTTATCAGAGAAATATGCCGATTTATGCGACGGCACTATTTCATTAAAAGAACTAAGCGATGCCGTCAATTCAATGAAATCGATCAAGAGCCCTGGGCTAGATGGACTTTCTGTAGAATTTTATAAAATGTTTTGGATCAGATTATCTCCACTGTTGCTAAATTGTATATTAGACAGCGAAAACATAGGCGAACTATCAAGAAGTCGAAAACAATTTATACTTGCGTTACTTTACAACAAAGGACACCCTGAAAATCTTGAAAACTGGCGCCCTATATCCCTGTTGAACATAGATTCTAAAACTTGAGCACAACTACTTGCAACACGACTTCAAAAAGTATTACCTCAAATAATAAGCTTAGATTAACAAGGATTCATAAAAAATAGATTTATAGGTTTCAATATTCGCCAGATACACGACATTACTGACTATGCCCAAACGTTTGATATAGATGGCGCTATACTATTCCTTGACTTTAAAAAGGCATTCGATACTATTGAATGGGGCCTTATGGTCGAAACTTTAAACAAATTTGGTTTTAAAAATCATTTTATTCAGTGGGTAAATTTTTATACAAAAACAATTGTTCCTCAGTTATTAACAATGGTTGAAAATCCAACTTCTTTAACATTTCAGTAGGTATTCGACAAGGATGTCCCGTTTCAGCTTTATTGTTTATTATAATAGATTTAGCTAATAATATAAGATCGAACATTGATATGCAAGGAATAAACATTAAAAGCGATCATTTAAACGCCTATATTAAATTAACCCAGCTGGCAGATGACACGACTTTATTTGTAAAAAAAGCTGAAGAAATTCCGAAAGCCTTAAAAATAATTGACGATTTTGGTGAAATATCAGGTTTACAACTAAATGAGCAAAAAACAGAGGGTCTATTAATTGGCAAGTCCAAAATCAATTAAAATACACATTTACATGATATAAAATTTAAGCCAATTGTAAAGTCCCTCGGAACTTATTTTGGAACTGATAAAAAACAATGCGAAACCCTGAACTGGAAAAGTAAAATTGAATCCTGTCAAAAATTAATAAACGTTTGGAATAAGCGGAAACTCACCTTCTTTGGAAAAATAACAGTTATCAGAGCGATATTGTTGCCCAAATGATTGTAACTTATACAGACTATTTATACCCCCAAAACGGTCATAACTGAAATAAATTATATGTTGTTTTAATGTTTATGGGGTAACAAAAACGAAAAGATTAAACGTAAGGTGCTTATAGGGAATAAACTCGAAGGTGGATTGGAAATGCCTGATATTGAAATGTACTCAAAGACATTAAAAATGAAATGTGTTAAACTGTTATGTTTAAAAGATGATGCCAACTGGAAAATAATCCCTAGATATTTCTTAGTCAATATGGTAACGATAATCTGCTTTTCAAAATGAATATTGATTCTTGGAAATCCCTTCCAAACGTTAAACATAAATTACCATTGTTTTACAAAGAAACTGTTGATACTTTTATCGAAATACGTAATATTGAAAATACATTGAAAGCGAAAACCTTTTTTGACATAAGAAAACAATTTGTTTGGGGAAACAAATGTATAAAAAATAAAGGTAAATGCCTTATCTTCGACAATTGGATTAAGTCGAATACAATATATGTGAATGACATAATTGATAACACCGGTAGGATAACTAACGAAATCGTGCGACAGAAATTACAAAATAAACACAATTGGAATGCAGGAATAAATATACTACGCTCTTCTATTCCATCACAATGGAACGATACACTGAGATCAGAGCAGTCTAGAGCATCTAGTGTAAAAATTGATTTAGATAAAAACATTGATATCGCAACGCTAAGTAACAGGGAAATAAGAAACATACTGTTAAAAAAGCATTTTATACCACCGTATCTACATTGTAACTGGGAAAACAGTTTAAAGTCAAACATTAACTGGCGCTCTGTATATTACATACTACACAAAGTTACTGTGAACACACAAGTCAGATAACTAAGATACAAAATGATACATAGAATTATACCCACTAATGAAAACCTTTTCAAATGGAAAATAATTAATTCGCCATGTTGTCTACATTGTGGAGAGATATAAACATTTGAACATTTTTTCATAGAATGCCCTTATGTAAACTCATTTTGGAAGACTGTTAATATCATATTAAAAATATAGGAATCTCTAAGCCGCTTAACACGGTCTTTCACATTATAGTTGGTTTCAAAACTGATTATGATACTTATCACGATGTTAATATCATTTTAAGCCATATTTGTTTTAACATTTATTAGTTAGACAATAATATACGGAAGAGCTGGGCCGGGCATCTATAACCGGCCCGCTGCCGATATAACGGCCCGAGAGCCTTTGGCCCGAGGGCCGTTATACGGCTAGGGCCGATTATAGACGCCCCGCCCAGCTCTGCCGTATATTATCGTTTATAATATATATTATCCTGTCACAAGAAAAGAATCATGTTACTTTCTTTATTGCACAAAATGTTAACAGAAACACCAAACAAACTTTCCGTACTTTTATTTAACATAAGGCTCTCGGGCCGTTATATCGGCAGCGTGCCGATTATAGATGCCAGGCCCAGCTCTGCCGTATATTATTGTCTAAATAATACAAAATGTCATATTTTGTGCAAAAATAAGAACAAAAAAAGTACACTTTATATTACTTATATTGATATACAAACAATACACAATGACAACACTATTATCAAAGACTATACTGCAGTTGTATAAAATAAATAATTATTTTTCATTTTGTCCTCACATTGTTACAAAAACTGTTTCAAACACAGTTTCCATGGTAACCAAATTAGAAAATTTGTTATTTAGAAAAAAACAGAGTGCACATTACCAATTTAAATTATTTTACCAAAATCTTGGTGAACACATTGTATTTGCATATTAGTATCTTATTTAGAATTTATAAAAGTACTTTTTTGTGATAATTGCACTGCCATGAAATATCTTTACGAACCTGTTGGAATTAATTTACATGTATGTAGGTTTAAGAATAATAAACTGTGTTACTTATATGATATCCATAATATTTGTTTCTATCGGCCAATATACTTCTTTGAAATATGCACACTACAGCTGATGCATAAAAAAGATTAATTTCATCAAAAGCACACATTGTTGAAGATAGTAACTGTCTCCATAGCAACAGCATTTTAGATGCTAATAGGGCAGTATAAGAAACAAACATGCAATAATGATTTAAGTAATGCATGTCACATGTGTTTGTAAAAACAACCTTTATAGTCTTAGCACGCACACTAGTATTGTTTAATTGAATATTAAACACATGAACATAATTAACAATATAATTTTGTGTTACTTACATCCTTAAACGGAAGGTTAAAAAATCAAACAAAAAGTTACTAGTATCATTTATTCAAACTTGACAACACTAGAACAATTACCCATAACATACTACTTAAACATTAAAGTTTGTAACAAACAAAAGAACCATAATTCTTCATCGTTACAAATAACAACTAAAACTTAACCAGTTTTAAAATACTTAGGTTTTGTCAACATGAAAACAAGATACATGTAATAGAGTATAATAAGATACTGATAAATGTACTGGGCCAGTATTCTAAAAATTCCGAAGGGAAATCTTAAATAGAACTTACGTTTTATACATGTGTTAATTATTTCTGTTTACAAAATCGTAAAATACTAAACACCTAAACAATTATTACTAGTTTAAAAAATATAAATATAAAAGACTTCTTCATGAAACCTCCATAGACTTAAAGAATTTTGTGATTAAAAAAACTTAGTTTTCCTTATAGAGCTTTGTGAATAGGGCCCTGGTCAACTTAAAACGAATTTAAGTGCTTTTGTTAAGTTTAACAGTTATGGCAAAACACTTTTTTTTGTCCAGTTATGATCAAACATTATTAAATTTGTACACATTAAAACAAACATTCCACACGTTCATTTTTGTCTGTGATGTTCCCATTTAGGAACTACAGGTAATTGGCAGGTTAGCAACAGTTGTACGACAAAACTGTCACATTTCATCATGGAGATACCACTGCCTTTCTTAAGACAAATGGTGAAACCTGATCCAAATATTTGGTTCGCCATTGCATCAGACTGAAGGTTGACACCTGGCCTCTCCACATTTTACTTTAACCTCGGGACCATCAGTAAGCTTTCAACACGAGGTGCATCTACAATCTACAGAAGAAACCAGATGTGGCATATTATGGTCATACCAGCACGACTTCATGACTGTTGTGGCTGTGTCCTGTTTAAATAGTACTGTACAAGTACCGGTATTTTTTTGTAAACAATAATCATGATTTTTTGTAATTATAAGCCATAAATTCAAACTTAAACTTAATATAATTTAATATCATTCATTAACTATCAAGTCATTAATAGATGTGTTTTTTAATTAAAATGTACATAAAGTAGGGATTTCTTATGGCATTCACCATCAGATTCATCTCTCAAGCTTGGTATGGTTTTTGTAATTTAGTGACATGATCATCTCATATCATGTGGAATAATACTCGGTTCATAGTTCATAATACCTGCATGGTTACACCTCCATATGTCGCTATTTATTTTCCCACAGCCAGAAAAGCCAGTCACTTGATAACATGGTGCGGCCTGCCAGCATCAAGGAGTTTTCGATCCCCTAGTGTATTCCTTCAAAATATATATTTAAGATAGCAATTTTAAGACAGAGTATCCAACAAATGAAGATATTCGGTGAAATACATTAGGCTTTGGGACTGTTTCTTATGCAATGTGGAAACTGTGCACATTTTCCATGTTAATAAATTAAATCATCCCAGTGTCGAAGAAAATAACATGTGAATGGTATATGAATTATGTATAACTATAAGCATTTTAAGGCAGACTACTTACCAGTCAATTTCCTCCAAACAACATAGACCAGGACGGTATTATGTTTATTCTGTCCATCACAGTTGTAGAAGTGGAATTTCGCATACCTCTCACCAAGACCATAGTATTTAAGGTAATGGCGGAGGAAGCTTATAGCTGGGTGGGCCCCTTTTCCTGGCGCCAAGCCTTCATATGCAAGATAAAACACTTGCTTCTCTAAAAAACAAATAAAACAAATATAGTTTTTGCTGTTAAATCACAGACACCTTCCTTCTGGTGGATTCAGTCAACCTAACAGTTTTCTTAACATTACATTAACCTAATTTCTAAACACAGCACATATCAACATTTTGTACAACTTTCACCAGAAGTTTTGACAAATATATTTGATGACAAAATTGCAACAAAACAAAATATTAACAAGTTCAATTTTATTTTTAACAAAGTTTCTGTACTAGTGTTATGAATAAATACTTCAAGTAGTCAAAACTCCTGCAGACATGTGTGTAGTGAGATATTTTGGTTGGTCAATTGACCTTACAGTTACAAAGGAATGAGGCGGGTCAATCAGGCCATGCCTTAAATTCATTCAATGCTCTAAAAAAAATCGGCCTATGATATAAGAAACAGTGCAACTGTCTGGGCTTCTTAGGGTATCTGCTATGAGGCAGCCAATCAGAATTCACAAACCATAAGAAACATCTAGAAGAATACAACTTGACTTGTTAAAGTGTGTTTATGCAGTAAAGTTTCTTTACCAATTGTTATTGTAGAACAGTAGTACAGTAGAAATGTTGATTGGTTTCAATGACAATTAAAAAAAATTCCTCATGCAAAAACATAATTTTTAAGTGCGATTAATGTGCAGGCATGAGTTCAACATAAAAGATGGACAGACCACAAGTCTATATGAAAAAAATGCAAAACACAATAATAATGTCTTGAAGACTTCCATTAACATTTAAGGATGTACGATCGTTTCAGGCATTTTTTCAGAATATCCAGAATGTTCTAATTTTGTGTATGCTGATAGTCACTTCTGTATCTGTCACAAATATGAAATAAAAATTGGGGGTCACCGTGAATATTTTCAGATAATAAAGTTTTTTCAATACCATATAGTTTTTGAAAAAATTGCCATTTTGGCAATGTATAAAATAAAATTGCCATTTTGGCAATGTATAAAATAGGGGGTGGTGTTAAAAAATGTCTGCAAATTAGATAACTAATTAACCATGCACTCAATATTGTAATTATTAAACAAGCATAATCTTCATTTATCATTCTGAACAAATTAAAAAACAGAAAAAGGAACACTAAATATATGTTTAGAAGTCTTTTGAGTTTACAAATCTGTATTAGTTTTCACAAATTTACTACAGTGTGAAATTTGCTGACATGCAATACATATACATACTTTTTTGCTGGTAATAATATCCAAAAGTTCATAAGCTTTTAATACATTAAAGACAAGTAATTTAGCATAAAATATAGATAAAGAAATTGATGGGTCACCGTGAATATTTTTTAGCTAGAGCTGTTTTAAAATTGAACTTATTTTGAAAAATACCCCAAATATCAATTTAACAGAATGCTACCAAGTCTCAATAAAACCCCAATGTATTTCTACCAATAACAAATCAGTACACTATCTTGAAGTGATATATAATAAATAACATATTTATAACGACAATTTAAAAAAGAAATGGAAAAAAAATATATCGGTATTCACATATCCCTACGTAATTACCCCACCCACTTTTTTCCATTTTATATTATCTCATGAATTGTTGTATATGTATTTCATTTCTCACTTTCAAAAGATAGTTCTCAATATTGGGCATACAAATGTCTTATTATAACCATACCATTTATCAACATATATTTTACAAAATATATAAAGTATAAATAAAACACTGCAAGTAACTATAAATAGCAAGATTCAATCCGCCATTCCTAATAAATAGTATTGAGAAAATGTGTACAATAAAAATATGTTTAGACAAATTCAATGTAATACTTAAAGAGTTTTATTCCAGAAGCCTTCATTAAGAGATAAAATTAATAAATAATGAGACAGAATGATAGCTGATCACTTTCTTTTTGAGGTTGGACATCTTGATGCCGGAAAGTTATCACTGTTTTTGAAACAGAAGTTGAAAAACTTTTACCAATATACCACTCTGTGATAAGACTGAAGATGTTTTTTTTCTTTCACTGTTACATTGACAATATCATTCTGGTGAACTGTACAACCATGAAATAAAATGACATTATATGTAACATTTCAAAATTTTGCAAATTATCGCAAGAAAGAAATGCATTTTTATCTTGAACAAATATTGCATACAATAATGTAATGCACTTGCAATTCCAATGAAACAAATCTTATCCCAATGTTAGGTAAATTTTGTTAATCTCATCTAGCTGCAATAGCCACAATACCTGAAATACTTTTATTATACAACAACATGGGAAAAAAAGACAACATATCATGAGTTTATGTTTAGAACAATTATTATCATATATGTATACAGGATATTATAATAGGAATAAGACAAGTGTTATACATTCTAGATAAATATTATTAATATACAAGTTCAGTCATAAAATGACATTGACAGTACAACAAAAAATACATATTTAACAGGTGTGTAACTTCCTTTAGACAAAAAGGCACATGTATGCCTTCACATTTATCTCCGGAATGACAATATAAAAGCTCAAAATATGCAATGAAACTATACATGTACATGCCTGTCGGCAACATGTCTAGCCTGTTTTCAAGAAAGCAAAGTTGACATACAATTTTAACACAAAGTCATTTTTTATCAAACAAGACACAAACCTACAGAGCATATTGTATCAAACAAAATTCAAGTCGTGACCTTTACCGTGGAGGTAGATACTTCGGTTTTGTACGCAACACATCCATCTCCAAATAGTGAACATTTGATGCAAGTTTTATAACAAGAGCTGTCAGAGGACAGCACACTCAACTATTCATAGTATAACAGTTGGTACATATTATAAATCTCTTTAATACAAACTTAAATCTGAAAAAATCTATGTGAAAATGGACATAATTATTCTATAATCCAAAACAGAGTTATGTAGAATGTTGCATATGATGCTGGAATTGATAAGTACGATATATTGCCAGATGCAAGTGAATAACTTGTGTAGTTTATAAGTTGTAAGACTTTTGAATATAAGCTTTAACCATAAAATCTATGTGAAAAAGGGGCATAACACTGTCAAAATACAAAACAGAGTTGTTGCATTTGATGTTGGAGTTTATGAAAAAGGTAAATTCTAATGGTCAAGTAAATAACTTATGTAGTTTTGAAGTTACAATACTTTTGAATAACAGATAATTTTCACAATGAGTAGTGCAACAGGTGTACACAATGAGTATTGCAAGTTAGGTAAACAATGAGTAGCACAACTATATTTCACAATGAGTAGCACAACTATGTTTCACAATGAGTAGCACAACTATATTTCACAATGAGTAGTGGAACTGTGTTTCACAATGAGTAGCACAATTAGGTTTCACAATGAGTAGTGCAACAATGTTTCACAATGAGTAGCACAATTAGGATTTCACAATGAGTAGTCAACTATATTTCACAATGAGTAGCACAACAATGTTTCTCAATGAGAAGCACAACTATGTTTCTCAATGAGTAGCACAACTATTTTTCACAATGAGTAGCCCAACAATGTTTCTCAATGAGTAGCACAACAATATTTCTCAATGAGTAGAACAACAATGTTTCTCAATGAGAAGCACAACAATATTTCTGAATGAGTAGAACAACAATGTTTCTCAATGAGTAGAACAACAATATTTCTCAATGAGTAGAACAACAATATTTCTCAATGAGTAGAACAACAATATTTCACAATGAGTAGAACAACAATATTTCTCAATGAGTAGAACAACAATATTTCTCAATGAGTAGAACAACAATGTTTCACAATGAGTAGAACAACAATATTTCTCAATGAGTAGAACAACAATGTTTCACAATGAGTAGAACAACAATGTTTCACAATGAGTAGAACAACAATGTTTCACAATGAGTAGTGCAATTGTTATTTCAGTAAATTAATTAATAAAACTGTTTTTCAATTTCATGTTCTTCCATGTTTGTCCCTTATTTTCTTTTCCTCATTTATTTCCCTATTTCATGTTGGACTAAAATATTAAGTTAAAACACATTGACTTTTCTGCATTTTATTTTAACTAAACATATTGTTTATAATTTTTAAAGCCATGTTTTTCTTTAACTTTTAAATTTCCTTTACTGGCTTTAGAAGTAAATTTATTTTTGTGAATCAAATTATAATGGCTAGTATTTATTTGAATTTCTAATTAAAAGTAAGAGTTCATTTTTGTTAAATTGACGATAATTTTTTAAACAGCATGTTGTTTTTTTTTTTTTTACTTTTTTTTATTTCGTTTTATTTTTATTTTGTACACTTCATTTCAAATAAAATCGTTGTTGTTATCTGGCTAGATTCTAGTATTTTGTTTCATTTCTTATGATTAAAAGTAGGGACAGTGGGTTTGAACATGACGTCACTGTGCGAATGTGATACATCAGAAAAAAATTATTACTTTCAGTTTCGCAATAACAATTATGCTTTTACTTTTACTTTTTCATTTCGTTTAAACGTTTACACAAAATGTAAAACATGTTAGCCTTACATTTAAGAGCTAAAACGCACCAGATAACGTCAATTGACACGTTCCGCCAAAAAATAAATTCGAGGTACGGAGGGGATACACCTCCCTAACCCACCCCTTTTGGGACCGGGGCGCCTGAAACAAATCTTGGGGAAGGCCCTGCAATAGGTACTGACAATGACTGCCACCGACTGTGTCGCAATGTGAAAACTAGATAAATATCAATATTTACGATATTGAATTACATTAAATAATATAATGCATGTGCGGAGATTCTGTTGTTGATAGTTAAAGTAGCGTATCGACGGGTTTTCGCCGTATATAAGACTCGTATTAAAACAAGACATATTCCATTTTTTCTCGAATATATTTTTTCTAGTAGCAATAATATACTGATATTACTGTTAACAAAAATATATACAATGTGTACAGTAGTACGTATGCGTAAAGCGGTTAGATACCAGTAATTCCAATGCCCATAGGGTCCAATTATAAAACGGCGAATGTTCCAAGCATTTTTCTAGCCTTTCCTTAATGTCAGATTGTGCAAGCATGGTATCAATTTAAAGATGAATCACTTCTCTTTCAAAGATTGCAATAAAAACGATACGTCATGTTACTTCTAAGAAAATGCATCTCGCCTGAATGCAGACACCGGTAGAAAACAGTGTTTCGGCAGCGATATTTCGACAAAAGCACCATACCACAGTTAACACATCCAAAATGTTCCAGACACACATGGGATATAAGAAATAACCACAAAAGGCATGTCTGAGATTGCTTAATGTCTTTTATAACAGAAGAGAAAATGAACTCTTTTGTAATAAGCACTTCTTTCGAGTGGACCACAGAGGGATACACAATGATTTACTGGTATCTAACCTACCGTTTATTCATATTGATTTTACTACTACTACTAATTTTCCCGCGCCCGCAAAAAATGTAACGGTGACAATTTTTTTTTTATAATTATATATGCTACATATTCTCGTTTGTTTACAAAAACAAGACCTATGTGTTAAGCAAAAATGACTAATCGAATACTTAATAAAATATAATTTCATTTTTGAAAATGTTACAACGTCGCTACGTCCCTTTAAAATACATAACGTTGTAAATCACAAATGCTACCTGTAACGAAATTCAAACGCTACAATACCAAACAGGCTACCGCCCTCGTGATTTAATTCCTACGCATCGGAACTCCAAACCGTTGGTTATTACCGCAATAACCAACAGTTACCCGTGAATTATTTCTTAAATATCATCGAAATAAAATTGGGAATTCACGGTTTGAAACAGTGAAAATTACCACTCCGATAATTTTCACTGTATGACTCTGGTTCCCGATTTAATACAGTAAATGAAACGGTCCGTCAACGATGCCGGACTCAAGATTGGTATTAAAATGAAACGGTCCGTCAACGATGCCGGACTCAAGATTGTGAAATGACGCATTTAGATCGCATATAAAATGTAAAAAAAAATATGCGTAAAAGGCATAAAATAAAAAGCTAATTTGTTATTTTTGATAGAATATCGATTTCTGATTCACTTGTGATAATCGAAAATATATATTTTCACTCGTGGCTGCGCCACTCGTAAAAATATTAATTTCTATTATCACTGGTTAATTGAAATCGATATTCTACCGAAACCAACAAATATCCTCTATATCAACCATTTAAACTGTTTAGCATTACAGAATCTGTTTACTCTGACATCGGGAGCAACATCTTTTGAAAAAAAAATTTTTTTTTTTTTTTTTCTTCGCCGCATATTCATAAGCCAACGGTCTTTTGAGAGGGTATTTTTCAAAAAGGGCATCGAGGAAAACTACTTATTTTCTTTGCAGGTTACGAGTCAGTAAATAGAGACTGGAAAGGATTCTTCTTCAAACCAGCAAAAAATCACGAATGTTTTCTTACCTTATAATTATTTAAGTTAATGTATGTCATGTGTATTATAATGTGTATATCATGTGATTTTTTTATTACAATTACAGTTTCTAAAAAAGTAAATTTATAAAAAATGTTACGTTCAATTAATGACACCTATATTTGCGCAATTTACTTGAATGTAACCGAAATATTCACCTGGGTGTGCTGGAATAAGACCACTAAATTAATGCGCTGCATCGGTTATTTTTGAATCTTTGTGAAAGTGTTATTTCTTGTTACCGATTCGTACTCTGATTATTTTGACCACAAATTACTGCAAAGTATAATTATAAATTGAAGTATGGAAAATCGACAGCACGCATCGTATGACTTACTTTTGACTCAGTAGGCAACGAATCACTAACTAATCGATACTTCACACTACCGTGGTTTATCGGTTATTCTGCATGGCTCGTTGCAGATTGACTTGTTAACCGGCATTAATATATTTCCGATTATATAGATAATTAGCTTAAAAATATGTATTCGTTACTTACAAATAAATGTGTATTATGATGCCGTATACTAAAGAATAAAAAGCTTATTTTCAAGTTTAAAGGTGGGAAATTGAACTTCATTCAAACAATTGTTTCCTTTTTATATGCACTCATTTAGTTTCTTTTTTCGCCAACAGTCTTTCTAAGCTGTCAGCGTTTTACTTTCCACTTGGTGTTTGTTTCTTGCACATGTTTTTGTAATTGATGTTGTGCCACACTGCACTATGAAACGCATTTACAATCGTGCACAACTTTAGACATTATTGTGTGCACATTAGCCCGATGAAACCTATTTGTGTTAAAGAACATTACAATGGCCTGCAAAGAAACTAAGCTTGGGACACAATTGACGCTTCCTACTGATGGTATTAATTCTTTGCTAATTTGTTTACCGCGAATTTAATTTTAGATGAAAAGAAATACAATTTACACGTATCTGGTTATTTTCCACTGCAAACTTTGACGAAATCAAATAAAGATCCCAGTAATTTTCATTAGGCGACTTTTCAACAAATTGTTATTGACTGTTGGCAAGATGTATTTATTTATTCAATAATCGTCAAGGCGATTTGTAAATAAACACAGTAGTCATGTTTATAGATATTAAACAGTGGCTTCCAACATCGCTCAATCAATGCATTATCTATGCTTGTAAACATCAGAACTGATTTAATTGATTTGTGGAAGAAACGTTGTGAAGCCGTACCTATTATCCTTAACAGGTTTTTAAATGTATTATGGCTGTGTTAACAATTAATGCTGGCTAATGATATTACAAACAGAACACGACGGTATTGCATTGCTCGTGCGTTATAAAGGTACGGTATCCGGACAACATTCCTCGGACACAAGCCATCTTGCTCCTTTTTACGTACCCGGACAAAATCCCTTTCATTGTTAGTACATCCCGAAGGTTCCCCCGAACAAACATTATTGATAGTTCTTATAGTCACGTTATTAAAAACAATCTGCTCACTTGCAGGATGTTGAAACCAGTTTATGCTTAACCATAATTTGAAGTCCATGCTTATAGGAACGAATTGGGGCAAACTTAAGCGTCCAGGCCGACCTCCCTCCTTGCCTCTAGGCCCACTTCCCTCCCTCCCTGCCTCCAGGCCCACTTCCCTCCATCCCTCCCTGTCTCCAGGCCTCCAGACCCACTTCCCTCCCTCCCTGCCTCCAGGCCCACTTCCATCCCTTCCTGCCTCCAGGCCCACTTCCCTCCCTCCCTGCCTGCAGACCCACCTCCCTCCCACAATCCAGGCCCACCTGCCTCCAGGCCCACCTCCCTCCCTGCCTCCAGGCCCACCTCCCTCCCTCCCTGCCTCCAGACCCACCTCCCTCCTTGCCTGCCTCTCCCTGCCTCCAGGTCTACATTTCATTGTCTTCTTATAGTAGTAGTAGTAGTAGTAATAGTAGTAGTATTAGTAGTAGTATTTGTTTTTGTTTTAGTTGTTGTTGCTGTAGTAGTAGTAGTAGTAGTAGTAGTAGTAGTAGTAGTAGTAGTAGTAGTAGTAGTAGTAGTAGTAGTAGTAGTAGTAGTAGTAGTAGTAGTCGTAGTAGTAGTAGTAGTAGCAGCAGCAGCTGCGGCAGCAACAATATCAGTATTGTTATAATAGAATAATAAATGAGGATTCGACAGAAGCAAAAACTGAAATTTACAAAGATAATGTACATGCATAAATAATGAAACTGGAAGAACGGTTCAACATTTTGAGACGGCTTTGGCCAAACAAACATTATTTCAAAATTTATGACGGGTGCTTTCATTGTATTCGAACTACGTGTCTAAACAGATTTACCAAGCTTAAATGAACGACCTTTTCCATTGTGCTCAAGGTCTTTATAATGTGTATAAGGTCTTTATTCTTTGTGTGCATTGCTCAGTCATAGCAACAGTGTAAACAATCCCAGCACATTTGGAAATAGTTTTCACTATTCAGCCATGACCATTGACCTAAGCATAGGATTGAAAACACTTAGCATTCCACATGACGTCAATGTATTGAATCAACAAGCTAACCGTTTCAGTCTTCACGAATAAATTTTGAAATCAGTGGACCGTCGGTCCACTTAGCCAGCTAAAAGACTGGACCGGACTACAATTAAGTGGACCATAGTTTGTAGGTCTTCGTTCACTCATTTGTATTCAATTTGTTAAATAATTAATTTTAAACAATAAAGTCTTTTAGACTGTCAATAGGTGAAAAAGATTTTTTTTTACTATTATTTTCTTAATGACCAAAGGACCATAATTTGATGGACCATCTGTCCAATTAACTTATAAATTTTGCAGGACCGAGCAAAAATGTATGGACTCGGTCCGTGGTCCACTGGTTTATCGTGAAGACTGAACCGTTTGTAGCCCTAGAAGCATTGACTGCGTACATTAATCCTATTGGAGCCATTCTATAAATAGCGGTAACGTCACAGACATAAACCTCTATAACATGTTTCGGCTAGTTGTCGTTGCGTAATAGTAAATACACAGTGAATGCTTTTGGTAATTAAAATTATAGAAAGTGTTAGAGAAAATTGACACAGACTGACTTTTTTTTCAAGAATCGCACATAGTACATTGTCTAAACACATGCATTAAATCGATAAAGTAACTGCTTGGTTAAAGTAATTGGTGATTGTCGGTGTAGTAAAAATAAATAAAATGTGCGACACAGGGATATTTTATACAAACAAATAAAATCTAATACAAACAGACGAACTGTCACCGTGACATAATATATATCACACTGAAAGTCAATAAACATTATCTGCATACAAGAACACATTTTTTTAAAGCAAACATTTAACGGTTGAAATGTATTTTTTTTAAACAGACTAAAATCAATAAATCGAGGGCTTAGAGCAAAAACCTAGTATCGGGCAAATTTTCCAAAAATGGATTTTTGCTATATACAGATGTATTTTTCATATACACATAATGTTACAAAATTTTAGAACTGTATCTTGATTAGTTTTGAAAATATTGATTTGTGATCAAATCAAGTATCAATTATCTTGTCCATTGTTTGGAACATTAAGCCAGTATATCTAGATACCATTCATACAGCAGACGAAATATGTTGAAGAATACGAGCAAATACATGCAAATAAATATGCCATGTCTTTGCTCCAATACTTTCATGAATTTTTTGAATGCATCATTCAAGCAAAGACATAGTTCATTGAGTTACAGGGTTTTTGCTCTTACATTAAGTAAGTATTGTGATGAGTATTCAAGCAGCATAAACCAAGTAAGATGATATACTATGGTTTTGTTTTCAAGTTTACAGTGCAATGGTTTTAGCATAAACCATGCATAGTTAGTTACAGCCTTTTTCTGCTAATGAAACACAACAAATCATCAAGTAATGTGAAACCAAACCAGGCTTATCAGTATAGACAACATTTTTGCTGGGAAACTTTATCTGTCAACCGTGCTAATTAGATGATAAAAGCAAGTATGATCAAACATCAGCACCTTTTTTGTGTTATTACTGTTAGAGGAACAGATCACAGCAAGGTATGAATTATGTTTAAAATATTTATAGTTTTTTTTTTTTAATTTGAACTTAATTCCAACAAACTAAATAAAGTAGTTAAATAATAATTTTTGTGTTATAATTATTTGATTTAAATAGTATTTTAATTTTAATATTTTAATACAATGATAATTTGAGGCTAAAAGTGGCAAAACTGTTTGTTTTTTTAAAATTGTTTATGTTATTTATAACTAAATCAATGTATGAATTTATTTAGTGCTGTTTCAATTAGTTGCTTTGGCCAGATGTGGTCTGATTCTGAAGATGATCGATTAATCAAAACTGCTATAGAATTGGAAGATACATATTTCACACAACAAGAAGGTGCACATAATGTTACACCATGTCCCACAGAGCAAGACGATCATCAACAAGAAGAAAATACAACACATACAATGGATAGATCGTGTGAAGAAATCATTCCCACAAATGAAACAGTTAATGAAACTGGAAAAAAACAGTGTTCAGAGAAAGAAGAGAAGACAAAAACAAACAAGAAAAAAACTGAAATATATATATTCGTCTAGCTCTAATGAAGATATTCCACTAAGCCTATATAGTGAAAAGATATAAAAACGCTCTCATTGAATCCGACGACAGCGATCGTGACCAAACATTTGTGCCAGTTTCCAAAGACCTTAACTCAACAGACACAGAATTCTATTCAGATGTGTCTAATGAAACACGTAAAGACATTGATTTCAGACAAAATATCAAAGGATATGTAAACAAAATGTCCAAGAAGGGTAAACAAAGCAAGAAACATTCCACCCGAAGGTAAAGAAAACAACAAAAAAACATCCCCAATCCGAATTGCATTACGCAAAGGATACTAGTGCTGTTCAATCGTTAGTTCAATTGTCAAAGCAAATGAAGGACGTGTAGATCAAATTCTTTTTGCCCATGGCTTTACAAGATGTGCAATGCCGCGACATGGAAACTGCTTTTTTGATGCAGCACTTCATGCAGGTAAAATCAGTGGAACAAGTCTGGAGCTTCGTCATGCTCTGTGCGATCATTTAGCACAAAACGCAGAAGAATATATTGGCTTTCTCTTGAACAGATTTTCTCCCGAAGACGAGGAGCTATTTGTTGCAAATTATTTGGAAGAAGTGGAAAACTTGAAACAAGAAGGATATTGGTCCAATAAAGTGGCAGACTTTCTTCTCTTGCGCTTGCAAATCATACTGGTTTTACAGTGAATATTTACACAAGCAAACCTGAACAACCTGTTATAGTTGTACAGCCTTCACTTGTCTCTTGTCAAGCTTCTGCATCGATTCATATTGCCTACACCTCGGCAATAAATGTTCTTGAGCACTATGATGCATGTGAACCGATAAAGACCACCAGCAATGATGCTACTCAAAGTCAGACGCTATGTGATGATACTGCTGCATCAGCTCATGGAAACGAAAATGAGCAGATCTTCATTGCTACTCCAATACCAGCATCACAAAAATCTACCAGTACTCCACGAAAAAAGGCAAAATTCTTAACACCCCCAAAGAAAAAACTCTGTAGAAAGCGAAAGGCAACACCAGATAACTGGAAACGAAATGTTCGCAAAAAGCTTAAATTAAGTGGGCAGGAATACACATCTGCAACTGGTAACATTATTCCCAAGAAGTATATTAAACCTTGCAATTGCTCCAAGTGTAGATACAAATGTAACCAACAGTGTACAGAGGTAGACCGAATAGCAATATTTACGTCATTTTGGGCACTTGAATCATATGAACGGCAAAAGGATTTTATCTGTTCAAGAGTTCAACAAAAGAATACAAAAACATTGCTTGACGAAAATGACCGGAAAATATCAAAACGGAAACAAGTTACTAGGAATTACAATTTTGAAATTGGCAGTGACATAGTTAGGGTTTGCAAGAGATTTTTCTTAAGAACATTGGCTGTAGGTGAGGCATTTGTGGTTCATGCTTTAGAAAATAAAGTTGCAGGACACTTTGAAGGAAAGGAAAGACGTGGTAAAGGCCCATCTGCAAACAGAATAAAAGATGAAATGCTAAACAGAGTTCGAAGTCACATTAAGTCTTTTCCCACTGTTGAAGGGCATTACACAAGAAAAGACTCCAAACGGCAATACCTGGAAACATCACTAACTGTTCCAAAAATGTATGAATTGTACAGAGAAAAATGTACAGAAGAAGAGCAACAGCCTGTTAAATTATCCATGTATCGACGTGTGTTTAATGAGGAGTTTAATTTATCTTTCCATGTTCCAAAGAAAGATCAGTGTAATTTATGTTCAAAGTATTACACGGCTGAACACGATGGTGTCTTAACTGAAAAAATGAAAGACGAATTCAATCTACACCAGCAACGAAAGATAAAGGCAAGGGAGGAAAAGGCCAATGACAAGGAATTAGCAAAAGCAGATAGCAAAATCCATGCATGCACATTTGACTTACAATCTGTTCTCTATACCCCATGCAGTTTAGTCAGTGTAATGTATTATATGCGCAAATTATGTTGCTATAATCTCTCTGTATACAATCTCGGCAATGGTGATGGTTCTTGTTTTGTTTGGTCGGAAATAAATGGCAAAAGAGGTTCTAGTGAAATCGCGACATGTATACACAACCTCAAAAGTCTTCCCAGCACAGTTGAACATGTGATACTATATTCAGACGCATGTACAGGCCAAAACAGGAATCAAGTCATGGCTTCAAGTCTCCTTTATGCAGTGAATCAAATTGGAAATATCAAACTTATTGACCACAAATTTCTTGAGTCAGGGCACACACACATGGAGTGCGACAGTATGCACGCTGCAATTGAATTTGCCAAGAAGAGGTCTCAGATTAATGTTCCAAGTCAGTGGGATACTGTTATTACCATGGCACGAAGGCACAAACCATACCATGTTGTTCCACTCAGCTACAATGATTTCATTGACTTTCTCGATCTGAAATCAAGAAACCTCAAAGCAGTGAATACCGACAGTGGTGTGAAGGTGAACTGGACACACATGAAATGGATGCGGTTTACTGCCACTGATCCCGGTGCATGCCTTTTTAAATACGATTTGAATGATAAGGCTTTTGACAGAATTTTACTTGTACCTCAGAACAACACAATACTAGAAGCTTTTCCAAAGAGGTACAAATCAAGATTACCAATTACTTCTGCAAAAAAGAAGGATTTAGTAACGCTATGCAAAAATGGAATCATTCCCAAAGAATTCCACGAATATTATCGAACACTTCCAACCAGCCAATCTGCAAAGGATGTACTTCCAGACCCGGACATTCAAGAAAGTGACAGTTCAACAGATGATGATTAATCTGCTGTGCTGAAAGTAAAGGCTAAAATTGAAAAAAAAAACAGTATGAGAAAAATTGTCTTCACAATGAAAATACTGTATTTACATGTAATTTTGTTGTAAGTTTCCTTAGTTTCGGATCTGTATATAACAATACATCATTTTTTATGTTATGAATTGGTATGTTTTGCTATTTTCCATTCGAGCTATAGACCTGCATTTCCATATACAGGGTTTATGCACAATGTAAAGGATAGAAATAAACGGATGTGATTGGTGCAATAATGCCGCAGATGATGATACAATATTGTTGTAGGATGCGTTTTCACTTTGTATATTGTGAATTGTTCCAGCAAAAACCATGTATGTCAAGATACCATGTTTTTGCTCGATCACTTAAAGCCCTTTTATTTTAAAGTGTTAGTGCAAAAACATTTTTTGCCTTTTTCTGTACGATTTAATAGTATTTTATCATAAATCTTATACTACATGATAAACTATATCCTTTCATATGTTATTGTCAAGTTTTGTAATCAAAATAAAGATATCAACACGTATGACCTGTTTTTTGCTTTTACTGAAAACTTTCTAAAAACGGAGATACTAGGTCTTTGCTCTAAGCCCTCGAAATGTTTCACCGTTTTGTCCATTTTCAGTGCAAACTATGGCAAAGGCGAATATTGAAGACAATTTTCATAAGGTATCTATCCAGCAAACCGTTATTGAATGTTGGTAAACGCATACTTATTGATTCAATACACGATAAGACGATTTCTAAATAAACACCCAAAAGTATAAGACATTAAAAGGCAGTTAAGAAACCGATCAATAACAGTAGTAACCAAGCGTGAAACTTAAAGCTTAGTCTAACACGAAACTCGCTCATTTGTCAAAATATTGTTCTCATTACAATTGCAAAAATATTTGTCAATTCGTGTTAGAATCGAAATAATTTTCGCATTATCGTTGTTTATCGGCCAATAACAACTCTTTGTCGTTGTTTATTGGCCCATAAACAACGATAAATCGAAAATTATTTCTTAATTGTATTACATTTTGTTGTAGGAGTACTAATACCATGGTGCCATAATTAATTACCTTAATTGCCAAGCATGATTTCATATGTATCATAATGTTTCTTGAAGGTGTAATATAACTTGTAGACCAATTAAAATTAAAATTATCGAACTGTTATTGTCCATTCAACATAAATAACACCTGGACGCGTATCGTCATATGCCAAAGCATTCTAAAGCCCGGGTTCCTGTATGCATGTCTATAATTAGAAAACGATTACTACGGACGTAACGCACAATACCAGGTAATTTTGTGTAACTTCCATTATACCATATTTCAGAGAGTTTTTTGTTCTGCGGTATTCAATAACTGTGAAATTAGAACAGAAACTGGTGGGCGGAGCCTACTATGCAAGCTTATTGTGCAATAAATAGCGTGCACTATATTGAAATTAAGCTTTAATTTATACGCACGCTACTTATTGCACGGTAAGCTTCCACATTTGACAGCGCTTAATTTGGGAACGACGCAAATGCTTGACACACATGCCAAGCATGTTAGACATCACGTGACGTAAGGAAACGTCTATGGGATGGGCATCGTAAAAAGTTGCACTGTGATAGGTACATATGGTATAAACACTTTTAGCATACTTTGACCTAAATATGTTAATTATTTAATCTCGCCCTGCGGACTCGTTAAATAACTAAAATATTTCGGTAAACGTATGCTACAACTATTACATAACGTCGACGTCAGGCACATCGCATTAACTTATTTCGTACGCAAAATTAAGAGAATAACATACAGTAAGGTGTTTAACGTTTATTTTAGAAATGACTATTTTTAATGTGTTAAATATATTTTTTGTTTGTTTGTTTATTTGGATTTTTGCCGTTGTTAACAGTATTTCAGTCATATCACGGCGATCAGTTAACCTATTCACACTTTTCCGGGGCAAGCTAAGCGGTTTGCCAGTACCAAGTGCACATACTAATGCCAGTAACAGACAACTGCCTTACTTGAATCAGAGGTAGCGGGGAGAATGGCCGTTGAACTAATTTCATGACCAATCCCCACACAAGTCATGTGGCCGGGCTGGGTACGAACTCACGATCCCTGGATTGACAGTCCAGCGCTCTACCAACTGAGCTAGCCGGGCCAGACGTGTTACAGATATAGTAGCGAATATAATCTTACGGTGTTTCATACAGCACTATTAGTTTCCGGATGCGAATCGTGTTAGGTCGATGAAAATACTGTTTTCATGACACTAATGCGAATGGCCATAACGTTAAGGCGCGTGAGATAAATATAGAAACTAATTTAAGCTTATAAGTATTGCATTAGAATTTCAGGTGTTTAAAGATGTGCCTATTTTACACGAGGAGCACGTGGTAAAGTTTGTCGCGTGTTTCTGATTGTTGGTAAATGGGTTAACACTAGCTGGGGAGGCCATAAATTTGTCAGTGGCAAACACTAGACACGCTTATTATTTGGTAGCCATGGGTAGTAACAACTACAGTAAACAAAGACGAGGAGGGGTCTTTTGACGTACTAAAATACTAGGCGTAAAAAATATATTTGTTTCAGGTTACCCGACCTACCCTAACAAACTGCCCCGACCCTATAACATTTTATTGAGTATGTCAGATCTTTTTTTATTTATTTACCCTTTTCCAATAATTATTTTTTTTTTTGATCAATACGGTAAGTGTTTTTTCGGATAGCATCCACTTAAAAAAAAAGGTTTAAGGATATAACCAATAAATGTTAAATATTCATTTAGTTTTAGAATCTTAACGTTGACCATTTTCCAAATAAAAATATACAAAATAAATCCCTACATATATACCATAATCTGAAACAAGCATATGTTTTTACGCCAGTTAGCCGCTTAATGAAGTCACTATTGTGTACACTTGGTTAAATGGTCCTTACATGGACATTACATGGACAAGCCGTTGTTTGCGCAGGGTATTTTAATACCGAAGAATCGCCACCACCATAACGTTTTGGTGTATGAAATGTCTCACAATGTCAATTCCGTCCTGGTGCCAATCAGTAATAATGGATGGTAAGTGTGTCTACGGTTATTTTGTTTATAACAAAGTTTTCTGTATGATTTTCAATATGTATTTCGACACAGATATATATGTACATGCTTCATTCTTAAATTTTAATTCGAAATAATACTGTAATATTTGAAAGTTTACCTTGTAGAAAAACGCTGGAATGTTGACTAATCCAAGACAGACAAACATTTTATGTTTGGTATTTTGTTGCGTAAGTTAAATATGGTTTGACTTCCATACCTCGTTCATCTTTTATACCTTGTACATCTTTTATACCTCGTTTATCTTTTATACATCGTACATCTTTGCTAATGTCATAACGATGCTTTTTGACAAAAAACGCAGACCTGCAAAATAATGTTTGTTTTTGAAAGTCCAGTAAAGTGATTGTTGTGGTCCCAGCGATTTTTCAATGAAGCTTTGCTTGTTTAATGCCAAATATAATCTACAACATTAGATATGACAGGAATGCAGTTAGCGTCGAAATGAGGTTTACATACAAAAGCATTGTCTTTTATTTTAAAATTCAACAAAACTATGCAAAAATGATAAAAAAAGGGGTTTGCCGTTTTCATTAGTGAATTTATATAGCTATAAAAAAACAGCTCTCACTCCTGCTAAATTAAACACATAATTATATTACTAGAATATTGCATTTATTAACTTGTGAATCCTAATAATTTAGTACAAGTCTAATACCAGTATAAACGTAAATTTAATAATGATTACAAAGTGTTCAAAGTACACATGTTTGAATTTGTCTACACTGAGTGTTTAATGCAGTTCAAGTGTTTTACACTCTCCTGTCTAAAAAATGTTCATATAAACATGATTTATGACTTAGAACATACTTGTTTCCATTCACTAACCCCGATTTCTTAAATTGGTGCTAATAAAATTCTTATAAACTCAAAAACCAAATAACTGCTGTCTGCTTTCGTTAATTTCCATCAGAACAGACGTTACGTTGCGAGAATTTTAATCAGTATAATAGGATATGATTCCTAATAACACATTCTAACATGATTTTCGCTAGTTTTTCTATAGACTAAGAACACAATTATTGTTGTTAAACTACCCAATAAACAACGCAAATAGGTTTTCCGATTCTGAACGGAGCATAGTAAAAACTAGTTCCATTTACAATTGCAAAGATATATATCAAATTATGCTAGAATCGAAATAACTTTCGCATTATCGATGTTTATCGGACAATAAACAACTCAATGTCGTTCTGATGCGTGGCTATTAAATAACTTGGGCTAACGCTTACGTGGTTTAATTCCCACGCATAAGAACTCCAAATCGTTTTTTATTGGCCGATAACGATAAATCGAAAATTATTTCATAAATAATAAACGTCTACGAACGTATCATAAACTGTTTTGGTCGCAATGATTCCCCTGTGTGACTTTTTCCTTTACACCAAGTCACGTTCGCTTGGTGAAGGACTTTGATTATAAAAAAATATGTGTATTTACTATCTTTGGGACCACTTTACCATCGCGAATGTAGAGAAATGGCAAACATTTGCAAGTGGTCCATCTTATTGATAGAAGGTATGTAGAATCATATTTTTCACAAATCATGTTTTTCACACGCCTGTGAAGAATAGGATCTCATTTGTCACATTTATAAGTGTGAAAAAATATGATTGTCCAAAAAGTGGGTATGCGTACGGATCACATTTTTCACGTATTTTATGGTGAAATTGTATCGCGACAAGGGATGAAATCATTATTTGGAGCATAATTATACAGTTATCATCATCATCATCATGACGATGATGATGATGATAACTGTATAATTATCATTATAATCATCATCGTTCTTATCATCACCACCACCATCACCACCATCATCAACACCATCATCGTCACTATCGTCATCATCATCATCGTCATCATAATTATTTTATGCATCACCATTATCATTATTATACTTAACGTCATCATCAGAATTGTCATCACTATGAGAAACTAAGCCCTATTGAGGAGCTACTTATGTGTGCATGCGCTTAATCGTTTGTCAATACGTTTGTACGATCTAATTAGGAAATAGAAATGTACATGTACTCGCGTACGTTCATACGAACGTACACGTTTTTATTGGGATATTAACCAATGCACGCATCCGAACGTACGTACAAAGGCACGTCCTATTTTGGATTATTACAACCAAAATAACCATGCATATGTCCGCCCGAACTAGAATATACGTATACATGGACGGTAATATAATGATCTTATTAGAACCTCCGAATATGTTAGTTCGTACGTTTGGACAGTAAAGTAGCGTAGCGTACCGTACCTCCCGTATCGTATCGTACGGTACCATATCGTTTCTTACCGTATCGTACCGTACCTAACCATACCGTACCGTACCGTACCGCACCGTACCGTACATTTCCATACCATAGCATTACAAACCATACCGTACATGCCATGCCATGCCACGCCATACCTTGCCATACCATACCAAGCCGTATCATAATTAACCGTCTCGTACCATATCATGCAAAATGTACAGTACCGTAAATCACCCCGTTTGTTTTTCAGGCACATACAGTGTGAAAAATAGGATTATAATTTAAAAAATTCACTTTTTTGAAAATTTGAACACTTTTTTTCATGTGTGAAGAATATGATTTGAGTGCTTATCAAAAACTTGACTCGATCACAAATTTCACAGAAAATGTGAAGAATGAGATTTCGATGTGTGAAGAATATCATATTTTTCACACCTATGAAAAATGAGATCCTATTTTTCACACGTGTGAAAAATGTGATTTGTGAAAAATATGGTCCTACACAGCCTGGACTATAGTTGTAGCGAATGTTTTTCGAGTCGAGTGATTCCGCTTCCTGCCTTGAAGATCCCCTTCATCAGCTATTTCTTTCATGAAGTTTCCCAATTTGTCCTTTCCAACAGCTTGGTGTGAGTACCATATGTGAGATTTGGGTTTGTTGATGTTCTGGAGATAGAGGCGACTTTCGGCATTCATCATATCTGCTGGTCGATGAGACACATATTCATTAGGCGTAAACAAAACATGTTTGTTTCCGGTAACATGCCCAAAAAAATTAGGGTAGGTAGGTCGGGATTTTTTTAATTATTATTTTTTTTTTGGATAATGGTCAACTTGAAGATTCTAAAACTGAATAAATATTCAAAACGTATCAGTAATATCCTTAAACATTGTTTATAAGTGGATACTATCGAAACAAAACACTTATTTATCCAAAAACACATTTAATTATTGAAAAAGGTAAATAAACCAAAAATCTATCTGACAAACCCAATAAAATATTCTAGGGTCGGGGAATTTTTTTAGGGTAGGTCGGGTTACCTGAAACAAACATATGTTTTTTACGCCTTAGAAATTCTTACAGGACAAAGCATATTCCCAGGAACTTCGAAGGCGCGTGGCTTCAACAATAGGTAGTCTGTTTTTTTAGCCCCAGATCTTTCTAGATATAGTTAAACGTTCGAAGTAGTCTTACATACTCCGGATTCAAAATATGAGCTGAAATTAGGTAGTGGTTTCCATATAGACTTTTCAGAACCTTGTAATAATCGAAAACATATGTTTTATAAGTTTAAATGTATGAAAAATGAATGTAGGACCGAATCTGTTGAATTGAATTTAAGAGTTTAGGTAAGCACTGTTTAACTTCGAAGCAGAGTACAGCCAACTGTTCAAAAGCGCACGAACATTCGACTTTCCTCGAATCAATAATTGAGGCGTGTCGTGGGAAACCCGTGCTTAATGCACGTGTCTACAGTGGATTTATGTTTGGAAGAGACTTTCCTGAAACACAAAATACCATAAAAGTGGAAAGTGCACAGGCTAATCCGGGACGACACTTTTCGCACGTGCAAAAAAAGCCCGGTTTTCTCACGACACGCCTCAATTATTTTGCTGCGGAATATTTCAAAGCACGTGATTTACCTCAAGCGCGATATTGGGTAAAATCATACCATTGCACAAAGACCCTTCTCCTTGAATACAGAATACAGATTACACGTTGGATTAAGGACACTTACGTTTTAATTGACGATATGAGAAAAGATAAACATAAAACGGATTGCGACCGATCGAAGCGTAAACATACGCCAGTGGTAAACAGATGTATATTCAATGGCATAAGAAACTGCTACAATTTAGTGAAGACAGGCTTCCGATGTCATGAAGTTGACATATACAAAGATACCTCTCGCTTAACCCCCCCCCCCCCCCAAACAACAACAACAAAACCACACAAAACTCACTTGTAATACTGTTTATTAAGCATCACCCCGTTTTTTGGTGGGGATAAGGTAAACAAACAAAACGGGTGATTTCGCATTAAAAATATTTCCCAAAAAAATCTTCTTTAACAGAAAGTTAGGTTTTGTGATATTTTGTCTTCAAACGTACACCGTAACATACAAAACGTACACCGTAACATACAAAACGTACACCGTAACATACAAAACGTACACCGTAACATACAAAACGCATTGTTAATCCCACAGAAATTTCAATAGGTATTTGCATAACGCAAACATCTCACCTCTGTTGTAGTTATGGCCAATGTAGCTAATATAAACAACTTTGAAATGCTTTGATATGATTTCAACAAGGTGCTCTTCTTTTAAGTCCAAAGTATTTATATTGCAAAAGGAATATAAATTTAAAAACCGTAAACCTTAGTCCACTGTCAGATTTTTTTCATAAATACAAAACACAAATATTATTTTACAAACATATACAAAATCAGTGTATTATGCTAAAGATACTTAAAATAATTGTTATGTGGATTATTTTAACATTACATTGTACGAAGAAGCAGCTAAACGAGACATGTATCTGTACGTGTGTTTGATGCAATCTTTTTAAGTTAAGACACATAATTGGAATACAATTTTCAAACATATACGATGTACCTAGCAGTACTCATCAGTGCTAAATATTTTATAAGGAACCATAATTACGAAGTCCATGAACGCCTGCCATGGTCTGCCGGCACTGTACAATTACAATTAAAATGACTGTATAGCAATAATCCGATCGAAACACGATCACAAGTATTGACATGTCAGCTATGTATATTGTTATGGCTTTCACTTAAAGCCATAAGCCATTCACTATAAGGTAAACGTTATCCCTTTGTTTCCATTGTCTCCTCGGTGTACAAATATAATAATTTTCAACAACGATAACTCTGTAAATATTTTAGCTCAATTACTGTACCTACCGGTATGCATATACATGAACACTGTCATAGTTAGGACCTGGTTCAATGTGATGAGACATGATACAAGAGAACATCCACTAACATGTTTCTCAGCCTTGCATGATACACTTGATCTTCATCCAACAGTCACATAATTATTATCTATATTATATATAGTTATCTTACTTTGTACAAAATAATAGCTTTTATTTCTTTAGCCTGGTCACATGCTGACCGTTAATTATTTCATTCTATGTCGGTAGCAGTTAATATTTGATGGTCATAAACAAACTGTTATTTCGTCAATTTTGACGCAACAATGGGAAAAAGAATGGTACTCGGTTAGATAAAATTTGTTACGTGGCTTCTTACTGACCCCGTACGGTGAGCTACAGGGTCAGTAAACTTATATTGAGCTCTTGCTACGCTCTCGCCCAATATTATTTTTACTGACCCTGTATCACAGTGTACGGGGTCAGTAAGAAGTCATGTAACTAATATCAATAACATTTTAATGTACAAAAATAAAACTTACATTTCATTTAACTTTACTTCTTCTTGCAGATATATCTCTGCACTAGATTTTGCAACATCTTCCACTGCTTGTCCCATCTCATTCTGTCTAATGGTGAAAATAAATATGTCTAAATGGCAATCATTGACAAAATATGTCATTTTAACATAACCTAAAAAAGTACATGTACATGAGTAAAAGTGTGCAGAATTTACATTACATTACTGCAAATTTATATAGGCCTAAATATTTTGGATTTTTTTTTTTACTGATTTCATTATAACGGAAACTTAACATTTCATGAAAATTTTATGAAAATTTATAATATCAACTGCAATGAAGATATGAACCAGGTTCTCCATGATTAAAGATTTAGACACCTTGCCAGAAAATAGCGAGAGTCATAGCTTTAAAATCATGTTTGAATGTTGTCAACAGTGTTAACAGTGTTAACTAAAAGCCTGTGACTGAATCTACACTCAATAGAATTAAACTTTAACACTACTTTAAATGTTCTACCTCTGGTATGCCAATATTAAAGATCTGAGCTTAAACAGTTGTATGTACATTAAAAGTATGATCGAACAAGATGCGTGTGTTACCAAACTTTAATGACGAAAAGATTTTATTTTATTTTTATAAGTACAATACTACATACCTTCTAATAAGCATGGAGTGATTGACAGCAGGGATATTCAACGTGGTCACAATGCTGTTTATATGCCGAATCCAAACTCCTGCATGAACCATTGCTGTAAGAATTACATCAAATTTTACATGTACAATTTCAGGGTGTAAAAATGATGTTTAAGTTGGAAGCTAATTATCGTATTATTATACTCTTGTATATTTGAATGACAAATTGTGTTTTTTTTAAATAATTAAATGAAACTATCTCATGAAAGCCTGAATAAAAACTCTGTTTTTGTTTGGACAAGTGACTGTTGTTTGCGGACAAGTAGATTTTTGCAATGAACTTGTCCATTGACAAGTTAACAATCATGAAATTTCCACACCCCTGAACGTTGAAAGGAATGAAGCCGAAATATACAACGTTTTTTCAAGACAAACTTCATTTCGACAGCTTGCAAAAAAAGTTTGCATTGTAAAATTTACTAAACAAAAATGGGTTACACACAACAAGAACTAAACGGGCACCCACGAGAAATAGTGTCTGAAGGCTCCGCACAATTTACTGTTTAGTCAGCTAGATAAAATGGCATTTTGGAATTAACTTAACAAGAACATTGATCAAATCTTTTTTTGCAATGTGATATTTATTAAACCATATGTCAACAGCTGCAAGTCACAGAGGGAATTCCCTTGTTATTTTTTTGCACATTTCAGTTGGTATTTTTTTTTCGGGAAAATATATCTAAATATACTAATTTTAAATGTTAATATTACCAAATACCGGCTATCAGTAATAAACAAAATGAAGACTGAACCAAATGATAGGAAACATCTGACAAATTCATGGCTGCCCGGTTGCCTTCCTATCATTGGTCAGTAAATAACACAATGGCTGATCTCTAAATTATCTAGCCTTTATTTAGTTGGAGAGACCTTAAATTTATAGATAAAAGTCTCACTATTGTTGAAATTGTGCTCATTTAGGGTATACAAGCAGTTTAGCTCTTAAGTGGCCGAATATACAAGAAAAGAGGCTATAAGTACACTTATATTTAAAATAATACATTAAAACATTGACATTTGAATAACTTACCTAGGGCTAGCTTCGTATTCATGTCGTAGATCTTGCCATGCTTTTTACCAGTATGAACTGTGTTCAGTTGGCAACAATTTTCACATGTGATGTCTAAAACTGTGGCAAGACCAAAATTTCTGCTAGCAATTGTATTATGAAGAAACAAAGGGCCAGAACAATTCACGCATGTCTTCAGACTCTCTGCCAAACTGCCCAGTTCAACAATTCTCCGCCCTAACTGCCACTCTTCCTCCGTTGTCAAACACTCGACACATTGTTCATCAAACGAATCACTTGTTTGAGCTGTACGAACGTAACCATGGTCATGATGTTCATTCAAAACAAAAGTTTCGTTACTTTTAGTTTCACTTTGTGTTTTATTTGCAGTTGTTACTGTTTGACGAGCAAAACGACCCTTTTTATTTCTGTTATTGTTTCTAAAATCTTCTAAAATTGACATTCTCAGATAAAATTTTATAACTAAGTTTTTCACATTATCTAGTAAAAGTAATCCGATTCTGTAGTTTTTGTTGTTTGTTGTCTGTCTGCTGCTACAATACGGTCAAGGTCAATAGTCTCCAGACGCTTGCAAATGTAGTAAATGTTTTACGTGGTACAAAAACTAAGCGCTCAAGGGATCTATATTTTGTATTTGTCGTAAATATTTTGACGGTGAAAGAAGCGTTACAGAGTTTGTTTGTTTTCACGATTTTAGCACTAAGTTGTTCATATCTGAACCAATTTTTTTCTAAAATTGCAAAAGTAACGTATAAATTTTACGACAACTGTATACACTGCCGTAGAGTAACAACGATCATACATCCTTAATGGCATAATTATGTTCGCATTTTAGAAATAAAAAGTAAAAGCTAAAGTAATACTATGTACTACTCGAAGGCTTTAATACTTTCTAAAACACTGGTTTATTCAGGTTAAAATACAGATAAAATTCAGAGCTCTTTTCTCGATCGGCCAGTCGTCTCCTGAATGTCAAATTGTGTGTCCCGCCGAATGACGTCACCTCCGGTCTTTTCCTAAACCCCGTACATCGTCCGGTTTGGCTAAATCCCGACTCACAACAAAGCCTTTGCAAAATGTTCTTATCAAAACTAGTACACTTATGTATATTAGTTTTTAACGTTATTTTATTAAGAAATTACAATTTGAAATTGCCGCCACTTGAATATATTGTCTGACCAAATTACTTCCGGGTCAAACTCTGCTGATTATTTTTACAAGGAAAAGGCAAATAATTCGATAGATAAACAATTACAACAACTTAAAATGCCATACGTACCTGCTGAAATTGGTTTTCCTAATATTAAGTTCAACAATACAGCTTTTATGTTAAATTAACCGAAAAAACAAGTACATTTCCGATACCAAAACGATATTGTTTACACAAAATGGTGACAAGCGGCACCTTCCCTCTAATGAAATTACCCTAATAAACTGGTTACAAAACAGTAACATTTATTGAAGTTAAAATATTTAAGAGCTAAAGAGATTAAGTTTGTTACTTATGACATTTTCTATCGAAATTACTGCATATTAATGACATACACGCTTAATTAAACAAGGAAATAATTGGAGAAAATCGTGTAGAAATTTTAATCTCGTTTTTTCTCGATAACGTCGTTACCGCCACAGGACTCATTTTCGCTGAACGCGTCACATATTATATCGGCTCAGCGGAGCCGAGTAACGGCCCGTAATCGACGTCAAATTGTTACTTTTTTTTAGTAACAATATGTATTATTGCTATATAATGAGTGACAGAAGAACTCGGCCAATACATATGATGAAAACAGTGTTAGATGGCCTATTAACATTGACAATTTATTATAATAAAAAAGGTTTTAAACACTTTTTACTGTTCAAATTTCTCTTAATCGACTGGCTATATTCATTTTTGCTTTCGATGGAATATTGTCTACATGTCGGTTATCTGTTTTGTATTCTGTAAATACATACTGTACATCACAGTACTCTACATTTAGTATGTAGGCTACATTAAATGGTATACGATGTTTTCTTTCTTCTTTTTTGTTACGCGTTCTTATGTTTTTGTTTAATTTCCCTTCCCTTATAATGAGTTGTAAATAAAGGTTTAATAGTTAGAGGTTAACACCATAACATGTGTAACACAAAAACCAAATACTTGTCTATACCACTTTTGTCATTTGTTGTAAATTTTTCAAAATAATATTCAATTCTTGATTAAATCAATTACTGCGCATATCTGTATTGTGCAGAATTATACATTGTCTAATAAAGGACACTATTTAACTAATATTTAAAAAGTATAGAATCTTTGATGTTATAACTTTAGAATTCATAAATTCAAACTTATTGCATAATTCTGTAGAATCATCAAAACAAAGTAATAGAAAGAGCGACATAAATTACAAATGCAAAATGTATTAAATATATCTAACGTAAATATACATATATATATATATAAAGAGAGATTTATACATTACAACTGACTGTATTTATAAACGATATTTCGTGTCATTCTTAATGTGTACTTTTGCATGTTTTGTTTGTAGTTATATTATGATGAATAAAAATGAAACTCTAAAAAAAAAATATTACAAGGAACTTGCTTTTCTTTTTTTTAATAACAAAACGAAATTATACAAAATAAACTCACATTGTAAAATTGTATAATGTTTCTTTATACAAAAATAACTTCATCAAAATTTTAACGGCTGTAAGCTAAATTAGCCGTAAAAGGTTTGAGAAACTCGCCCCTGGCCTACGACTACGAAAGATATCAATCTGAAACTTAAAATATTGACCAATGAAAATGCTTGTTACATATATGCTTGGATTTCCATTGGTTAATATTGAATATTAAGAATAAGATTAAATTTAAGAATGCTTGCATATGTTGCAGAAAAATCGACGAAAATAACGGAAGTATTCCTCTTATTCATTTTTTGAGTTACAAAAGCCATATGCTTATTTTCAGTCGATGAGTGGTCATTAATGAAACATTATTTTCAATAGGTTTCTGTATAAATGGTGTTGTTTTGCTTTATTTTGTTATACTTTTCTTTTCACAAAACATGCGCCAAACATATATATGTATAGATATTGAGCATGTTTCAATCTGCGAATATATCCATTTAAAGGGACTATGTCAACGAAAAGGGCCCCGAAGGGGAAACTGCAGTAAAAAAATCTGAAAATTATATATTAATATCGGCATATAATAAAGGTTAAAATAATGTACAAATTAAGTTTAATGGAAAAATAGTAAATGCATTCTGAGAATGGTCGTGTTTGTTTGGCCCTTTTCTTTAGCTGTACGAAACGACCGCATACAACACTGATGATACATTTTGTGTATGGGTCGGTGGCCTTGGGAATCACAACTAAGATCGAGATAGAGATATCATGTTCTTGTTGTGAGTGGAGGATTATGCGAAGATTATGCGAAAAATGAAATCTCATTAAAATCAAATCCTAACGTTGTTAGGAACTGAAGACATCGTAGCAAGTCACGTTCAAATGACCTTCCGAACAATAAAATATCAGCCCTGCTGCGCCCAATGAAATTGCTTTTTGCACAGCAAAGTTGGGCCACGGTTTTTGAAAAGTGATGCATGTCCAGCTGATCCTCGGGAATAAATCATTTACAGTTTATGTTCACGTGGATAACAATGAATATACCGGTACCTAGGCGAGTAAACATTTAAAGTTCACGTTAATTTCGTGCATAGTTTTTGTTGTTTATATATTAAGTTACTCCACACCATTTTAAAGGCAACAATTTGATTGGCTCATTGAAACTGTGAAAGTTCTGTTAAGATTGGATGGAAAATAAAGTCTATAAGTTGGAAAAGGGCACTTTTGCACTTTTTTGCATGAAAAAGGGGCAATAACTCTGGTGTTACTGGTGTGATCTGACCCAATAACAATCCCATCCGAGATTTTATGGTCATACACAAACTGTGCAAGTTAGGTCGTGATAACGGACCAAATTGTTGATGGCATACGGACGACGGACGCTGGACGACGCCGGAGAGGTCCCCTATACCAATAGTTTACCGAGCACTTCGTGCTTAGGTGAGCTAAAAACTACTACTGCAAACAGATAACAGCACACTGTCAGATTTTGGTTCACTTCTGGAGACATCACTTGGAATTAATGAGCATCAAACGAAAACAGGGGCGTGTTCCACCCTTCATTACACACATTGTCGTTGTCGTAAACTTGTGAGAATCTTGGGAGATTATTGCTTGCATCTCTTGGACACTGGGATCGAGACACAAGTGGTTTTAAACTCATAAAACAGGAACTTTTTTTACATTTTGGTTGTGGAATTTGGAAGTTTCACAGGTATCCTTTTGCCGAATGTTTACCTGTTTCCTATCTATTAAGTTAGGAATACTGAATTATACAGCTATAACTATAGTTATTCCCCATAAATAATTAAAGTGCATGTTGCCGACTGGTTTGTTGTGGATTCTATATATCGTGGTAATTATTATATATTCTGTTTTGAGAAAACAGAAGAAACTCTTTCGGCGTATGTAATAAGTATATTTATAATAATAAATATTATAAATGTCCTTCTTGCATGAAATGAAAGTATCGAATGCCGTATAATAACAATACAACAATACAACAAAAATTATGTGATCCGACGGCGAATTAATTGAAGTATAATATAAAATCATGATAAATAATAATTACAAGCAATTTGTAACAATGTCAACTACAAATAATACAATAAGACACAAAACAAAGATATAATATAATTACCTGTAAAAAGTATATTTATAATAATAAATATTATAAACGTTCTTCTTGCATGAAATGGAAGTATCGAATGACAGGTTTCTATCATTCGATACAGGTGATTGGATATTTTTGAGAAATTATCAGATTAAAGTGCATGAGCTAGGGAGTAAGTGAAATTCATGTTAGTAGAAAGTGAGATTTAGTTATCTAAATCTATTCAACTAAATAATAGCCTCAACAGTTAAACTACTAAAATAAATGAAGGTACATTTTACTACAACTACTATCTACAATTTATACATTTACTTTTCATTAACTACATGTACTATCTTTAATTTAAAATTTAAGCTGCACAGTGTTAAATTAACAGATTATTAATATAAAATGGGCTTTAAAATAACAATACCACAAAGCATAATTGTTGAATATTTATTTCAGAATCGTATTATAAACGCCCTGTAACATGCATGTAGCTTTCTACTGAATGAGCCAGTTAAAACGTATGTTTAAGTATGCAATTTATGTGATTGGTTAAAAAACAGGCAATCATCAAGAAAAAAGTATATTACAAAGCGGATATGAGAAACTCATAAATAATATTCCAAACAAATTAGGTAGCTAATACACTCGTGTCACTCAGTTGTCAACAATCGGTGTTCTGTATGGCAAAGTCAGTTTTTCAGAAGTAATCATATGTTATTCTAAAATGTTAAAAAGTAATTGTTCAATGTTTTTAATGGAAACTCTATACTGAAGCTACTTACACGCTAAACTACATTTAAAAATCGTACTGACAACAACAACAACAAAAAAGTTTATTTATATTATTTTTATATTTTTTATTATTTAATTTTTTATTATTTATTTTTTTTATTTTTTTATATATATTTTTTTAAATTAATTTAGGGTACATATCCCTCTGGTAGATTACCTAAATTAATGGATAGATAATCTTGAAGGATAGGTACTTAGAATTGATAATAAATTAATAATTTAATAATGAAATAAAAAGTAAGACTTAGTTCGAAAATCCCTCCCTGAGGATCATCTATACGAAACGAAATTATAGGTGATCTGGAAGGAAATATATTTTCACAACTTACCCAAAGTTTAGTAATAATAATGTAATAACTTTTTAATACTGTAATCTAAAGAGAACAAATATTAAAATGTCCAAAATCACAATATATATGTAATATTTTTCAAATCTGACAATTCAATTAGAAGAATGGCAGTAAAGTAAAGACCTTATGATTCAGCTGTAAAACACAATATTATGGACAAAATAACGGTACAAATTCGTGATCCTATTAAACAATTTATAATTTTCACAACAATCACAATGTATAACTATTTACTGGAATAATAAGTGTTACTATTAGACGCATTATCTTACGCATTATTATTTCGTGACTCAAATGCTAGGCGGATAAATTTTCCGAGGTTAATGATAGTCTTTGAATTCTTGGTTGATAATAAAATTTTAAATTTTGACAAGGAGGGCCACCTTTGATAATATTTAGGGAAGTGTTGATTTCTTAGATCTCTATAATATGGACATACTAATAAAAAGTGATATTCGTTTTCAATGACATTCATATTACACTTAGTACAAATTCTTTCATTTCTAGATATATTTCTAAATCTGCCTTCTTCAATTAATAGTTTATGCGCTGAACAACGAAACCTTGACATTGACACTCTATCCTTATCATTAACAACAACATCTAAATACTTCTCAAACTCTAAGTTGTCTTTAAATATGTGATAGCTTTCAAGCTTAGGAAGACGGCTAATATCACTAGCCCAATGTTGTAAACTTATATCTTTTATACGTTGGCAAATACAGTTAACATCACTTATAGTTAAATCTAATTTGTAGTACATATATGGTAATCCTAATTCATGGAGCATTTGCTTAAGTTTGTTTGCCCAATTAGTTACATATGACTCAGTGTCATTAAATTGCATAAGTAATTTATAAGGAATCGAGTCTGGGTTCTGTTTTAATTTAAACCAGTATTTGATTATACGTATCTTTTTCGTAACTTCTATAGGAAATCGACCCAATTCGCCATATACTGCTGCTGTAGTAGTTTGTGGACGGACAGATAATAGCTGTTTTAAGAATTTAAGATGAACTTTTTCGACATCAGGACTAGGATGAAACCGACATACCTCCGTGCCGTATGTCAAAATAGGCAAAATCATTGAGTCAAAAATAGAAAGTTTATCAGCTAAACTAAATGATATTTTGGAAAAGAGATTATTAAGAGAAAACAAAGCTCTAGACGCCTGCTGCGACAAAGCTTCTTGAGCTCTAGAGAAACTACCATTTGACGAGAACGTAACACCGAGATAAGTAAACTTATTTACTACTTCTAACTTATTATGATTATATCTAACATCAATGTTTTTGACCCTATTGCCTTTATTAAAAACCATTGCCACTGTTTTGCTAATATTTACGGATATACCCCATTCATTACAATATTCATGCAGTCGGTCTAACAGACGCTGAAGCCCTGTAGCCGAGTAAGACATAAGTACAGTATCGTCTGCAAACAACAGAATAAACAGTTTCATATTATCAATGATTACACAGTCTATGTCATCATGGTATAAGTAATCATATATATCATTCACAAACATAATAAATAACAATGGAGACAGGGGCTCGCCCTGTTTTACTCCAGTATAACTATCAAACAAGCTAGATAGGTTATATGCAGTATTGATATTATTGTTATTGTTCATATTTAAATTAATATTATCTACATTATTCTGGGTTTCATTACTTCTATTCAATACTCTGTTCGCCTTTACGCATGCTTTAACACTACTGTATATAGACTGTATCATTTTTACAAATTTGGATGATACATTATGTTGCAAAAGTTTGTAAAGAATTCCATTTCTATATACAAGATCAAATGCCTTTTTAAAATCCACAAAGGCACAATAAAGTTGATCTGTTCTGGTTTGAATACAGTGACATAAATTCCACACATTGGAAATCACACTGGCAAGTATACTTGGTACGTACTATTAAATACCAGTCAGTCAAGCAAGAATATTATTTTTCCTGGAAGGAAAACACTCCTTTCTTTACTATAATGCATAAACTTTTATAAGATCTTGTGACAGATAGTTATAAAATCTTGTGACAGATAGTTTAAGTAACAGCAAAATAACTTAATGTTTTGTTCAAACTCTGACATTTGAAAATAGAGAATGTCACGGGGTTTCTGTCTGTATTAGATAGGAGATAGTAATTAGATTCACTGAAATATTGGGTAAAGAACAATGATGCTCTTAAGATGTAGGTTGCACTGTACCCTGGTCGACTGACATCCTTTGTAATCTAAATGCAACCAGTAATTCAAGACAACCTCGCAGTTTCAGGTTTTAGGAATATGACCTTCACTGTGTCAAGGGCTGCTATGTACATTATACACTCAACAAAAGTTATAAGGCACTAAATGGAAATTAATGGACATTTCTGTATTTTCTTCATCTGTAAGAATTTAAGCTGTGATTATTTCAGTTATAACTTATAAACACATGTGTTCATAACAAAGTATTGGAAACAATATGAAAGAATTGTGTGTTGACCATGGCGCAGCTAAAATTCATATAAATAAAGAAAATACAACAATAAAATACTGTTACGGTATCGTTAAACCTATGAAACACGTGCACGGACTAAAATGAGTGTAAACACAGAATACAGTTAGAGCGCCTAATTTGTGCTAATACAGGTGACGAGTATTAGGTTAATGTTTGCGAGCTATACTAGTCTTTGTGCCCAATGCTAGTCTATCGTCAAGTCAACAAGCCTATCCATATCTATTTTTACAATGAAATAGGCTAGCTGGACCTGGATTATATGGTCACACCCCATACACTGTAACTCAGTTTGTACTCAAGTTATTAAACAGACAGCTTTTTTTATTTTTAGTAATGGTGCCCTTGACCACAACCACCCCAGATGCAACCTCAAGCGAGGCATCTATGTATGAAGTTTTATTACAATAGCAATTTTTGTTCTCAAGTTATTGTTCAGTAACCATAAGTTGGTGCTGCTGTCAAGTCTGTCAACCCACATGCCCAACGACATCCTCCAATCTAATAACCACATATTTTCATTGGTTAAAAATGGCTATCGTAGATACTTGTTATAACTGTAAAGTAATTAAATGATAATGCAACATTTGGAAGACTTGATGCCTTGTCTACTGCAATTTGTCTTTTTTTCTATGATTTTTTTTTAATCCACTGAAGTCCAACAAATTAAAGTTTTAGCATAATACCTGCTTATGTGCAATTTTCAACACTTTTTCCTGATGCAAAAAAACAACAATTAATTAAAATGCAGTATCTATCCATTGCCCTCTATAACCACAGAACGTTTCATGAACCTAGCTTTTGTATTTATTGAGTTATTGCAGGACCCAAATTTTACATCCTTCTTCCTGGTAAAGTGCCCAACTCTGAGGCATCGACACACTGCTATATATTTTGCACCAATCAATATACTCCCCCCAGGGGGAGGGGGGTGGGGTGCGGACTGACCCAGAAAAATTTGGCAAAATCTATTTTTGGGGGTCTAATTCCCCACCCAAGGGCCAAGCATTTTTGTCTGAATCCCCACAGTGGGACATGCTTTAATCAAAATATTCATTGTTAACAACGTTATTTACCTGATTTATGATTCAAACTTATTCTTGTAGTTCATGATTTTTCACGCTTAATAACTTTACAAAATTTAATTAAAGACAAGACAAGACAAGACAAGACAGTTTATTAAGATTTGTACATAGTACATCATCTAAACACATCATAATCTTACATGCATTTTGTCACGTTATATCATTTTAACATTTAATTATAATAATAAAATATTTGTAAACACGGATACACATAAACACATAAAATACAGAGATAGTTTTATGAATAACAGGAAAACAACGGTCATGATATTTCAATAAATTAACATCGAAATATAAACTTTTTTTAACTAATGTTTTTAGTGTAAAGGAGGACAACTCTGTGTATATTACACAGTAGTGTTCAGGAAAGTATTTCTTATTTTTAACGCTTCTTTAATATACTTTGCTAACATTAAAAGTTCATTTTTATTATTACTTTTTAATAATTGGTGAAATTTGTGAACAGACGGTCTATTGTAGTAAAATTGTTTTATATATTTTTTTCTAATATCTACAAAATTTAAGCATTTACAAATAAAATGAAATTCGTCTTCAATATCAATTTCGTTACAACAAAGACAATATCGTTCGTTTCTAGGAATATTTTGAGTGGCATATCGACCAATTTGAATTCTAAGCGGTAAAAGTGATAATCTTAATTTAGCAATATATGATCTTAAAGATTTGGGAACAATATCTAAATAACATTCATAGCCATACACAGGTTTAAATAAACGATACATGTCTAACACAGGGCAATTATCTACTGTTCTATACCAATCCTGGGTATACATATCAATAATTCTACTTTTAAATTGGCATAAAAACACATTTACATCGACAGCATTGACATTATCAAATACATAAGAAAACCCGTAAATGTCAAAAAGTTTCTTAACATTTGAAACCCAATTGGTATGGCCATTCTGACTATCTTGAAGGGCCTGTAAGTATACCGTTTTTAATATAATGTTGTCAGTATTTGATAACTTAAACCAGTATTTTACAATTCTAATATAACGATTTATAAAAAGAGGATATCTACCTAAATCGCCATAAACCGCTGCATTGCACGTGTTTTGTTTAACGTTCAGTAATCTTTTGCAAAATTTTAGGTGGATTCGTTCTATTTCTTTAGACTTTGTGTTTCCCCACACTTCACATGCATAGTTTAACATTGATCCCACGAAAGCGTCAAACAACTGACAAATGGTTTCAGGTTTTAAATGAAATTCCTTACATTTGTTGAATAAAATATTCGCGGCTTTAAGTGCTTTACCAGATAAATATTCTTGGTTCAAATTAAAGGTCTAATTACCCCAAAACGGAAGTCACATCCTCAGGGTTACAGTTAGATAACAAGCACATATGGTTGAGTGCAGGATGCATATAATTTGTAAAATACAGTTTAAATGATATGTTTTGGTATCATTTTAAAGGTATATATGTAACCAATAAGAAAAAATGGCTGTTTTTGTGCACTACTTTTTGTCTAGTGGTTCCCAGCTTCATAACTTTTGGCGCATGTATTCATGCGCAAAATGGCAGCCTCCATGCCCGTCAAAACCGGTGTGTTTTTTCTAAGGTAAATATTTTAAGTTACAACACATAAAAATTTTTGACATGCTGTTTTTTTCAAAAGGTTATCTTTACAACTATGTATGGTGATATATTGGAAAGTACCTTGGTCATGGTGAAAAGTGAGATCAAATTTTGAATATTTTATATGTAGCAAAGAAGGAATTTATTTGCGCATGCGTAAACTAAACTTTCGACACTGCCCGCCATTTTGATTTTGGTAAAAGTCTCTTTCATTGGTTATCATCGTTTGAAGCAGCCAATGAAACGATTCGTTCTAAAGGTATCTTGTTATGCTACATTTTCGAATATAATTATTATTATCGTCCTCGACCGGAGCATGATCGTTATCATCATTAAGGACTAAAATTTCCCGGAAGGGATATTTAATCACCTTTAATTTTCACTCACAAACACTTCCTATACCGTATATTTAGTTTTCAAACACTACATAGTCCAATTAATTGGCCATGGAATTCGGTTGTACATTGTATGCGAAATTCGATTGGTAGTTTTAAGTTAATTTATCTTGGATTATCTTACATATACAACTTAATTTTCGTTAGTGTTCTGAGTGTTATAACTAAGCATAACATAATTTTATGTTGTGTGTTTGTTTTTTTTTTCGTTTCCATTCTATGTGTTGAATTTGCTGACTATATAAACTATCATACATTTAAGTTCAATTAAATCTAAAGCTCATAAATGTTGTATTCAATTTAAATGATTATGTCCGAATGTGGTGTACCACATCAGTAAATAAGTGAGACACTGTGCCACAGCTTCGGGTCCGGGCTTTTGGGCTGTAGTTCTTAGTTTTGTCGATAAATCTCCGGACAGGGCTTTAATGTTTTCACAAGTTATAAAGTAAAGTAAAGTGTAGTGTCGCTTCGCTTAATGTTAAATTTATTGTCATATCTAATCTTTTTTTGTGTAGTGTAGATCTACTTTCATTTATAATGAATGAAGCAAATCGTTAGATGAGATTCTCGGACATAACCATTCGCAAAAATATACCCTTCCTGAAAATTTGACAAAGCATTAGCCACTTCCGTGTATAGGACGTAAATTATAGCTCATTCCATTCATATCGTTAGCTTTTTTGTTTTGAAGTTGAAGGGAATTATTCACAGACTTTCATATTTTTTAACCATATCCTTTTTATAATGTACTAACTGCAAAGAACAGCAGTTGGACTAACCAAAAAACAAATGTTATATAAATTAAAATATAATTAAAGGACTTGCCTTCACCGGGACTCGAACCTACGTAACGACCGCCGGTGTCACAAAAGTCGCGCTCACCAGTCTCGGCCATTCTGAATTAAAATCTTTATAGTGAATTTTTAACGCTTTTTAAGTGATTAGATACACGTAAATTATACCGTATACGTCACGCGTTTTCCACAATACCGATGAAAGGCATTACAAATGCTTTATAATTGTGTCTACTTCAATCAATGAGTTTTCATAAACGACACCATACTTTCCATATATGTTTTGTCATCAGTTTAATTTGGCTTGTTTGTAAGTAATGTCGATTTCGTTTTGGGATCTTTGACAAAACAAATTGAAAATTGTTAATATGCCAGTCTGTGAACAGGTTCCTTTACACATTCATTATCCCATATACAATTGTACAGATATACGTCACAGGCACGGATTCAGGCCCGAGCTTTTGGGATCCAGGCTGTATTATTTTCGGGCTGGGCTTTGAAATTACACAAGTTGTAAAGGGCTGACGTGTCAATAAGTATACCGTATTTTGCCTTATTTTATGACTGTCGGGATTGGGCATTGATCTTACACAAGCAGTAAATGGCTGGCGTGTCACTTTGTGTACCGTATATTTCCTTATCTATCACTTTATCTGGACATTTAATCTGGGAGCTGAGCGGTACCCTGCCGAGCATACACCAGGCCAATCACTGTGTTCGAGTGGTTGGAAACATTTTAATTGGAAGAATAATATTTGACACGGGCTCGACGTCGTTAATTAACCACAGTTGGAAGCACCCTAATTGTTCTTAAGAGACTTACTTAGGCGTAATAAATTATGTGTGTTGCAGGTTACCCGACCTACCATAAAAAAAATGCCCGACTCTAAAACATTTTATTGAGTTTTTCAGATATTTTTTATTTTATTTTATTTTATTTTTTCTTTTATTTACTTTTTCCAATGTTTGTTTTTTTAATAAATAATTTTTTTTTTTTATTGCATCCACTTAAAAACAATGTTTAAAGATATCGCCGATATGTTTTGAATATTTATTTAGTTTTAGAATCTTAAAGCTGACCATTTACCAAATAAAAGAGTAAAAAAAAATCAAAAAATCCCTACCTGCCTACCTACCTACCAATTTGTTTTGGGCATGTAACCTGAAACAAGCATAATATTTTTTACGCCTTATTCAAATTATCTGGTTAAGGTAGAGGTATGGCACATACTTCATAACAAATATTTTTTCTTCCTGTTTTTTAAGGCTGATGATGGATTGAATTCCAAAAGATTTCAGGAAAAAAATCTACCAGAATACATTTGGTTTGTACAGAGATGTATCGATACAATAATGATATAATATTAACTGTTCTTTATACAATGAAATAAGAAGCACCTGTTTTTATGATGTGCTAACAAATGGTATTTTTGTCAACCTGACATTGAACAATAACACAAGGCAATTAGCAAAATACATTCTAAAAGCCTTCACCAAAAGACGAAACAGTTTGTTTTCATAAAGCATCAATTCTCATTATAGCAAACACGTCCATCGTGACTGTTAACTCTTTCGATTGATGTATATAAAATTTAATGCACTGTTATATACTCATTTTATAATGTTTAATATTATTATACGAATTTATGTTTGAATTGATAACGAGGCGACTTACAGCCCGGTGGGCCGGGTGTGTTCATGTATAATGTTTTGATGTTTATATTTCGTTACATGCGTGCACACATGTCACTATAATAAACAACTTACTTACTTACTTACTATTAATAATGTTATTGTATATGATACAAATACTCCTGTAGATACGGAAACAATCCATGTGAAAGTCAATTTAGGGTGGAAAGCTCGTGATTAAAATTTGCAAAAATATGGCTACATAATTATGTTCCCTGCTATATAGTATATGGTATATAGCCTATTTTGTTATAGGGCATAATAAATCACAAATTTATAACTTGCGTTCTATTTGGTCCAAAATATGTACTTTGTCGAATTTTATATACGAAGGTTGAAACAGTCCTATTAACATAAAATGAAAAAAACACACCAATAAAACTAGATAAAGACATCACAAATGACCATTCCCAATATACTATAAAGTAGTAGCCAAAACAATCTTGTTGTTTTTTTCTGATTTTTTTTTTAATTTGCAAGGTCTTTCAAGGTCCATAATTGTGTGATTTTTTTAATAATCTGTGATTGATATTTAAAAAACTATTTTCCTACTACAATTTAACTACTGCTGCTGCTAATTCTACTATTGCAGCGGCTGCTGCTGCTACTACTACTACTACTACTACTACTACTACTACTACTTCTACTACCACTATAACTACAACAACAACAACTACTACTACTACTACTCTACTACTACTAGTACTACAGCCACTACTGCTGCTGCTGTTATTGCTACTACTTGTGATGTTGCTACCACCACCACTACAACAACTGCTGCTGCTGTTGCAACTGCTGCTTAAATTACTGTCACTACCAATTATACATCATCTTAGTCAAGCCCCCCCCCCCCCCCTGGTCTGCGTCAGGCGCTGTCTGCTGGTTTAATTAAAGACGTTCGCAACAATTTCCTTCAATTTCGTTCCAACGACAGATTTTCTTAAAATTGGCACAAACATGCATCAATGTATCCTAAAACTAAAACGGTCTTAAAAAATAGGGGTCACCGGCCTTTTTCTAGAAATATTGAATTTGAAATCGGTACTTGTCGAAGCCTTTTTTCAGTTTGTGTTACTTAAAATGTTGAATAATATAAAGCGTTTATATTCAAACAACGATGGAGATTTTTAAATGCATCTTTTTGAAATGTTTCGTTTGGCAATATACCAGTGCAGTTTAATGATAAAACGCGCTTTATCTACAGTTATCATTTAACAAATGACTTTTAACGGACACTAGACGAGGTTAATTATACATTAAATATGAACGAGGTTAATTATAAAATTAAATAATTTTTCAAACATACGAATATCTTTTGTTCCAAACGACAGATTTTGTTAAAAGATTCCACATACATGCGTCATTTGATACTGAAACTAAAACAGTCCTAAAAATAGGGGTCACCGGCCTAGTTCCGGAAATATTGGGGTTTTAATACGGTACCTGTCGAAGTCCCTTTTTCATTTTGGATTTTTATCAATGTTTTAAGTATATAGGATAGTTTTTTTCAAACTAGGTTATGGTTCTTATAAATGATATGTGTGTACATGCTTTGTCTGGCAATATACAAGTGTGTGCTGATAATAAAAACGCTTTACCTACATTTAGTGCTAAAATAATGAATTTGACTGGACATTTAAGTGTGTCTAATGGGAACTAATATTGCTTTCTGAAACTTCATTTTTATCAAATGCATATTTTGTTCCAAACGACAGATTTTCTTAAAATTTCGCACATACATGCATCAATGTATACTTGCACCAAAACATTAATAAAAATAATAGCTCACTGAACTTGTTTGGGAAATATTGGATTTCATATAGGGTACCTGTGTAGCCTTTTTTCCTGTTTCGTTTTAACATACATAAACAACGTATCAATAGAATGGAGGTATTTAAAGGATCATTTCTGTACTAATTTGTTTGGAAATACATTGCATAACTGTGTTTTTGATTATTATATATGCTTTATGAACTTTTAATATTAAAAATATTTATTTTGAATGGTCATTAGAGATAAAAATTAGTATATTGTCACCTATATACAATAAAGAAAAAATGAAGCAAAAGGAGAAATTAAACCAATTATCTTCTTTTTGTTGCGAACGTCTTTAAAGGAACAGTTAAAATATATAATTTAAATATTATGGACTACAAACTATTTTATCAGAAGAGGGATTTGTCCGGGGTATACAATTTTCGAGAGGAATAACCGTTATGTCCGAGTATGCAAAAATAATCTGGAGCTACGGATTTTGTCTGGGACGTGATTATGCGCTCCGATCACATGTACGTGTATTGAGGTTATGTTTAATGTGGTTACAATACGCATCAGTGATCTATAAAAACTATATAGGTACATGTACGCATTAATACGGTAGATGATTCATTATTTTAACGTGGATTAATCAATTAATACATTATTTACCTATTTAATTAATTCAATGCATTTCCACATTGAACCGCTGACACATGAAAGGGACTCCTTTTAGCTGCTTGTATTCACAAATTGATGGCTATGTCCAAGGTTGCATATGTCCGGATGACAATTAAAGAACCAAGCTAAAAACGCAGGAATTAAGAATTTAACCCTATGCACCAGTTGCCTTGGCTGTCAGTTAGATAATAAGCACATGTGGTTGAGTGCAGGATGCATATAATTTGTAAAATACAGTTTAAATGATATGTTTTGGTATCATTTTAAAGGTATATATGTAAGCAATAAGAAAAAAGGCTGTTTTGTGCACTACTTTTTGTTTAGTGGTTCCCAGCTTCATAACTTTTGGCCCACGTATTGATGCGCAAAATGGCAGCCTCCATGACCGTCAAAACCGGTGTGTTTTTTCTAAGGTAAATATTTACAGTTACAACACATAGAATTTTTTGACATGCTGTTTTTTTCAAAAGGTTATGTCCTCATCTTTCCAATAATGGTGATATATTGGAAAGTAGCTTGGTCATGGTGAAAAGTGAGATCAAATTTTGAATATTTTATATGTAACAAAGAAGGAATTTATTTGCGCATGCGTAACCTTGAAAAACGTCACCTAATATTAGTCATCTGCAGAGATTTTGAAAATGGACTCTTACAAACACACTGTACTGGAAAGAATAACTGCCAGATGCCACCTTGACCCCATTTAGGGCTGTAGTTTTATGGGATGGTTGCTCTAGGGGGCATTAGGGGGGTAAATATGGGAAAATTAATGCAAAATGTCCTCAAGAGTGGCAATCCGAGACCCATTGTGTTCATCGTGTTGTTTTTCAGTTTCATTTTGACATTAATTTGCATTAGTTTCAACAATTCTCTCATTTATGTCATAATTCCTTGTGTTGTAATCTGAATATTTAGTTTAAGAACCTGTAACTGACAATAATGCCCGCAAAGGTCGTGTCCGCACTGGCCGATGCTTTGGCCATGATGACCGTCCGGCCTGCCTACTTTGAATAATACCAATTTTCCTAATTTGCAAAGTTAACAGATCCTATTAAGTTCATATGTTATTTTGTAATTGTGATTCAATCAGGCTTTCAACTGAAAAATACATGAAATGCATGCATAAAACACTTAAGCCGCTCACGCCAACCTAGACCCCACCTAATGGAGATAGCGGCATCAAAATTTAAATCACCATCACAGTTTGGTTTAACTTGAGTATGTTTTTTAAATGCAGTGTTGAAAAGAACCAGGACCTCAGCCGGAACCATCAACTCATTGGTATACAAGTCTGGGTAAAGTGACGAGTCATCAAAACTACTTTACTAGTCAACTACAGTCGTGTCCGTATCATCGGTATTTTTTAAGGTTAGTACATGATTATTGTCATGTATTCTACTATCTAATGACTTCTTTTCCAGCCTGGCATTCTTCTTATCAACACCAGTAGGAAAAGCAAGAAGTTTACCCTTGTTGGGACCTTCAAACCCGTTTTAGAACTGAACTGTTCGCACATGAGATCGACAATCTGAAGCCGGCATTGCGACTAGCCTTATCGCAGTAAATAAAACTTAGTAAACTATTGTATATGTACACTTATTGTATCTAAGTTGCATTAGTAATCACAATATTGAGTAAACATGCACAGAAAACCTTTTTATTTCACAGATTACTCAGCAGAGAGTACGTGGAACAGATTGAAGATTGCAGGCGGCTGACCTCACCCACAGGTTCAGGTGTGACAGAAGACTGTTAAATAATATCTGGCATTGACATTTTGGGGTCAAATTCTTTTTTGTTGTTGTGTGACAGGAGGTCAAATCTGTTGATTGTTATGTAAACAAACCCTGTTCTGGGGTCAAATGGCATCTGAAATGCTACATTTATATGGATTTTACCCCGCAAAATGCAGAAACTTATTTTAAAAAAATGTTCAAAACGGACTAAAAACCTATTCTGTAACATTTAGAATGCCAATGAAGATTGTTTTCACTTCTGACTTTATATATTGTATCTGCTATGCCTATTAAAACTCAAACTTACGCTTAATTCTGAGTTAAAATCATGTTTTCCAGATCTACCCAAGTACATGTTTGCCTCAAAACACCATTATATGTGACATTTTCAATTTTATTTTTTTCAATAAATCTTTAAACCAGTGTAATAGGACTTCATGTTCTTTCTCGAAATAGATCAGATTGATGAAAATTGTGGTTTTTATTCAAATTTGAAAGGGTTGGGTTCTCTTAAAGGTCTAATTACCTCAAAACGGAAGTCACATCCTCAGGGTTACATCAGTCAGTTAGATAATAAGCACATGTGGTTGAGTGCAGGATGCATATAATTTGTAAAATACAGTTTAAATGATATGTTTTGGAATCATTTTAAAGGTATATATGTAAGCAATAAGAAAAAAGGCTGTTTAGTGCACTACTTTTTGTCTAGTGGTTCCCAGCTTCATAACTTTTGGCCCATGTATTAATGCGCAAAATGGCAGCCTCCATGCCCGTCGAAACCGGTGTGTTTTTTCTAAGGTAAATATTTTGAGTTACAACACATAAAGGAAAGTAGCTTGGTCATGGTGAAAAGTGAGATCAAATTTTGAATATTTTATATGTAACAAAGAAGGAATTTATTTGCGCATGCGTAACCTTTACATCCGACATATTTGAAACCCGACTTCCGGCGGCGTTTTGGTCACAACACACTAAATAAATAAGTCATGTAGGGCTGTACTCCCTAAATAAATCAACAAGTTTAACTTGAAGACATGTTTTTATGTTTAGACACTTGCCTTGATATTCTATTGCGGAGACGTTGGTTGGGTAAGCATTGGGATGCACAAATAAATCACTGATATGTTTTAAGATTGGAGACTACAGTATGACACTTGCGCTGAGGCGGGTTACATTCATCTAGAAAGTAGCCGCTAAAAAGATGGTGATAATACAGTCAACTTTGTTTAGGGTCGAGTTCTTTCTTACATAATTCTTACATACCCTTGTTATTGCTTAAATCAATTCAGCTTAGAATGCTCTTTAAGAAAAGGTATGGTTATGAGGGTCCCTATGTGCAAAATGTTGCATTTATTTTTGGTTAAAGTTATTGCTTTGCATTAAATTACATAAGGATTGGAATTAGTATATTGTACACTTTTCCCTACCTTGCCATATAAAGTATAAGAGATCTAAGACCAAGCGGCTTTCAAAGCTTGTAATGGAAATTTTTAAAACCATATGTTTTTTATAAAATATTATTTAAAAATCTCATAGAGGATATATGTTACAAAAACGAATGAGTAGAACTAAATGTAGTATCGTTTTAAACTCATTACTAAGGCCACATATCCGTATGACAGGTATCCGGTAAAAAATGTAGTCTCCTTGTCTCGTCTTATACGGTTGTTTTCCATACATAAATACCACGAATGAACACATGTTCTCTCAATGGATACTTAGTTATCTGTCTGAAGAGGGGGTCATAAAAATACCAAAGCCACAAACCGCGGGGATCTTATCAAATTGCCTTTAGAACAATACCGCTAATACGTGCAATTGCCTAATGCATTGATGATGAAGATCTGCATGCAGAGACAACTAACATGTCACACTGGGTCTCCATTGTTTGCGTCTCAAAGTAAAGTTTATCTCTCATTTTAAAATGTTGTTGTCTCCGTTGTCGTTCTTTGCCTATCACCCTAAGAAATTTCGCCACCTTATTGAACAGAACAAAACATAATTAAAAGCATTAAACCCTTTTTTCCGAAGTTATAAATTGGTTTAAATTGAAGACTGAAATAATATGGCACAGCATTTAATTTTCAATTCTGAAGAATTGAAAGGTGGTGAACATTTAAGAGCTCATCGTGTTTTTTGTATGTAAAACATATGGGAATTAGCTGCTGTGAGAATAAAATGTTGTTTGTTTACCACGATTCCGACAGAAATGATGAAATAATCTTTGTTAGAGTTATATACATGAAGGAAAACTAAATACTTGATCAAACATTCTCAACAAGTATAAAATATTTATTCAAACGTATATTAGATTCTTCTGTTGGCTTAGTTAATTACCGGTACTTACTCTGAATTGTGTAAACATTTTTCAAAATGTATATCTCTATTTGTGTTTTATTATAGATACTCACCCTATTATGTACATAATTATTACGACATAATTATCTATTTCCTGGTGACGTATAGACCCATTGGGTCGGGTGTTACTTGTTTTGTTGAGTATATGAAGTTATCATTAACACACAATAATAAACACATTACTTACTTAATCTCTTTAATACAACATCAATTATAACATTTAATGAGGAGTGACACCATCATTAGTTATTGTAATATTGTGTTACCAGTAATTAAAAAGATAGTTGTTTTGTTACATTATATTTCAAGATTAAAGCGAAGCATCTTCAAGCACCGTATAATATTTAGCACACAACAAGAATATCTGCAACGAAAAAAGCTTAAAAATTAAACACAAATGTGTATGGAATTCAAATACGAAGTTGCTGTGAAAAACATCGGAATTACGCTAAAACTTTCTGTGATGATACCTCATTTTCGAAATTTTAGTCGCCAGAAGAATGTTATCTTAATGTTACTTAGCAAAATCATTTTACTAAAAACAGCTTTCTTTATGTATTTTATTTAATAATGCAAATTTAATACAGGATGAAGGCATAGGTTGTTTAGATACTGAAATCGCTATTTTTGTGTTTTATTGCATAATAACCGTTTTAACATACTGTGTGCAGTTTGTTTGTCAATCTTTGAAGAGTAGACAATATCGTTAAAAATCAAAATAATAATTTAATTAATTGATAAATAAAGTACATGATGTATATTATATACGAATGTTGATTTTTTTTTCGGTAAATATCAATACGCATATCCCGCCTTAACAGGGGACATCACTCGTGATTGTGCAAGGGAAGTAACCTAGTTTTGGGAAAGGCCTATAGGTTACGCATGTGCAAATAAATTCCTTCATTGTTACATATAAAATATACAATGTTTGATCTCAATGTTCACCATGACCAAGCTACTTTTCAATATATCACCATACATCGTTGAAAAGATAAGGCCATAACCTTTTGAAAAAACAGCATATAAAAAAATTCTATATGTTGTAACTCAAAATATTTACCTTAGAATAAACACACCGGTTTTGACGGGCATGGAGGCTGCCATTTTGTGCATGAATACATGGGCCAAAAGTTATGAAGCTGGGGACCACTAAGAACAAAGTAGTGCCAAAAAAAACTTTTTTTTCTTATTTCTTACATATATAACTTGAAATTAATACCGCAGCATATCATTTAAACTGTATTTTAAAAATCATATGCATTATACACTGAACCATATGTGTTTATTATCTAACCCTGAGGATGTGACTTCCGTTTTGGTGTAATTTGACCTTTAAGAGAACCCAACCCTTTCAAATTTGAATAAAAACCACATTTTTCATAAGTCTGATCTATTTCGAGAAAGAACATGAAGTCCTATCACACTGGTATAAGGATTTATTGGGGAAAAAATAAAATTAAAAATACCACATATAAAGGCATTTGGAGACAAGAATTTAGACAGAAACCATGTACATAAGTACATCTTGGAAAACATTATTTTAACTCAGAATTAAGCATAACTTTGAGTTTTAATAGGCATAGCAGATGTAATATATAATATCAGAAGTGAAAACATCTTCATTGGCATTCTAAATGTTATAGACCAGGTTTTTAAGCTGTTTTGAGTCTAAAAAAAATTCTTCATTTTGGGGGGATAAACTCCATATAAAAGTAGCATGTCAGATGCCATTTCACCCCAGAAAAGGGTTTGTTTACATAACAATCAACAGACTGTACCTCCTGACACACAATAAACAAACACATGTCAATGCCAGGTACTAATTAACAGTCTTTTGTCACACCTGAACCTGTGGGTGAGGTGTGAATTCCTTCTAGGCCAGTCTCCAGCAACCTTCAGTCTGTATCCAGTACTCAGTGCTGCGTAATCTGTGGAAATAAAAAGGTTTTCTGTGCATGTTTACTCATTATTGTGATTACTAGTGTAAGTTAGATATAATTAGTGTACATATACGCGTCGAGCTTACTTGCGAAAAAGTGGGTTCAAAAAGGGGCATGGGAGTCCCAACAAGTGTAAAACACATTATTGCTCTACTGTTGTTGATAAGAAGTATGTGAGATTGGAAAAGAAGTCATTCGATAGTAGAATACATGACAATAACAATGTACTAACCTTCAAAGATACCGATGGTACGGACACGACTGTGTCAACGTTACGGCCCCGTCACATTGCCACTAATTTAGTTGATGAGTACAGTAGTTTTGATGACTCGTCACTACATCCAGACTTTTATACCAATAAGCTGATGGCTCAGGCTGTGGTCCAGGTTCTTTTCAACACTGCATTTAAAGAACATACTCAAATTAAACCAAACTGTGATGGCGATTTAAATTTTGATGCCGCTAACTCCATTCGGTGGGGTCTAGGTTGGCGTGAGCGGCAAAAATTTTCAAAGTGTTCATACATTAGCAAGTATCGCAATCTTTACGAGGAGGATGATTGTAAAAAAAGGTCGTGGTAGGCGTGCCGCAAAAGTAAACATAGGCCTTCAGCTTGGTCTGTGCACAACACCAATCAGCAATACCGGTGTGCGCAGAATTCTTAACAACGCTAATATAATAGCCCCCACCCAGTCCTCCATGCAAAGATTAAGTAACAAAGTTAATGAAAAGGTAGAAAGTGTCAATGTTAAGGACATGCATGAGCAAAGAGTGTCCCTTGTGAAGGAAAATGCCCTAATAGGTAAAAAAAAAAAGCCAAACCTGTAAATGTAGAGGGCGACTCATGCTACAATAACCCCATGTTTAATTCCGACTCGACCCCATTTCAGGCAGGGTCTATCGCGACAACCACGTTTTGTGAAAATAACCCTAAAGACAAGAAAATAGTAGGGGTACATATTGCCAATAAACTTTGCATGATTGGAGCTCGCTTGCGAAATAAGGGGAACGATATTGTTTGCCCAAACCATAGGGGTCATTGCTCCGCAAATGTATCCGAATCAGATCCAATAGGTAACGAAGGTAAATGGTCTGAAACAGTGTCCCTCAACATATCAAATGATGTTAACATAGCTGGTTATACTGGTGATGGTGACTCTAGGAGTCATGCAGGTGTGAGCAAAGGGAATAAACATAAAGTTTAACACTTTAAAGACATAAGACACTTGGGAAATTCATTGAAGCGCGCTGTTCACAAAGCCAACTTTAGTTCAAATATGTTCAAAGGGTCTTCAAACACAAACATTAAGAATCGCTTTGCTCTTTCAATAAAACAACGGTGTGTGGCAGAGTTAAAGACAGCCCACAAGGTTTACAATGGTGACCTACACAAAATAAAACAATGTATGCCCAAGGTAGCCGATGCAATTGTTTCTTGCTTTGGTGGGTATTGCGAGAGCCCTGCAAAGCATCTAGTTTAGTTTGTTGTGGTAACTACAGACAGGCTAAAAACTTCATGCCAATAAATGCGAAACTAAGAATGACAGAGGGTGATAAGGCATTACTTAAAATATGCATGGCCATTATGCTGTCTCCCTCAGCCCTTGATCAAACCAAATTTGTGACCACTACGCAAAAGTGCGAGGCCGTGAATTGATCTAACCAGACAGTTAACCCAAAAATGATAACTAACCCTAGGAACTTTGCCGGAAGGATTCACTGCCAGGTTCATAAACTAAACAATGGGTATGCACTGTCTGTGTTGATTAAAACCAAGTCTCTAGGGGCCACCCTTACAAAAGTTCCACGGTCATACGTCAAATACGGAAGACCGATCAAAGAACCCAAAGGTCGAATAAAGAGGTAATTGAAAAACGCAAAACTACTAGGTACGTGACACGCCAGAGACGGTATAAATTACATGAAAATTTGCATTATAGTAAGGGTCTCACTGACATGGTACCAATCGTGAGAAGTTCTAGACATTTAAGAGACCACAGTTATGTATAAATAGAGAATACTAGCTTAGCGTTGAATTAAGATAAGTTTATTTATCGAGGCTTATAAAACCTGGACCGACCACGAGCCTTGTACTTGTGTATATATGTATAGTTTTGCCTTCATTTGCTGCGTTTCATGCATTTTTTAAAGCTGGATATCTGATTTTAGTACAATTAAAAACTAAAATGTGAACTGAATAGAATTTGTTAACTTTGCAAATTAGGAAAATTGGTATGATTCAAAGTAGGCAGTTCGGATGGTCATCATGGCCAATGCATCGGCCAGTGCGGACACAAACTTTGCGGGCATTATTAACAGTTACAGGTTCTAAAACTAAATGATAAGGATTGCAACACAAAGTATTATGACATAAATGAGATAATTGTTGAGACTCGTGCAAATTAATGTCAAAATGAAACTGAAAAAGAACACGGTGAACATAATGGGTCTTGGATGGTGACTCTGGTGGACATTTTGCTTTAACTTTCCCATATCTACCCCCCCTCATGTCCACTAGAGCAACCATCCCATAAAATACAGCCTTTAATGGGGTCAAGATGGTATCTGGCAGTAATTCTCTCCATTACAGTACGTTTGTAAGCATCCATTAAAAACAAAATTGCAGACGACAAATCTTACCGGAAGTTCTTAAAGGTTACGCATGCGCAAATAAATTCCATCATTGTTACATATAAAATATACAATGTTTGATCTCAATGTTCACCATGACCAAGCTTTTTTTCAATACATCGTTGGAAAGATAAGACCATAACCTTTTGAAAAAACAGCATGTCAAAAATTCTATGTGTTGTAACTCAAAATATTTACCTTAGAATAAACACACCGGTTTTGACGGACATGGAGGCTGCCATTTTGTGCATGAATACATGGGCCAAAAGTTATGAAGCTGGGGACCACTAAGAACAAAGTAGTGCCAAAAAAAACTTTTTTTTTCTTATTTCTTACTTATATACCTTTAAATTGATACCAAAACATATCATTTAAACTGTATTTTAAAAATCATATGCATTATACACTGAACCATATGTGTTTATTATCTAACAATCCGTTTTGGTATAAATTGACCTTTAAGAGAACCCAACCCTTTCAAATTTGAATAAAAACCACATTTTTCATAAGTCTGATCTATTTCGAGAAAGAACACGAAGTCCTGTCACACTGGTATAAGGATTTATTGGAAAAAAATACAATTGAAAATACCACATATAAAGGCATTTTAAGACAAGAATTTAGACAGAAAACATGTACTTAGGTACATCTTGGAAAACATTATTTTAACTCAGAATTAAGCATAACTTTGAGTTTTAATAGGCATAGCAGATGTAATATATAATATCAGAAGTGAAAACATCTTCATTGGCATTCTAAATTCTAAATGTTATAGACCAGGTTTTTAAGCTGTTTGGTAAAGGTTCGTGTACAAGACGTAGTAAATTCTTTACAACATTTTGTGCAATTCCAACCGAAATCCTACGAATATTCTTTTATACTACCATAACTGTATTGTAAAAGAATCGTAAAACGTCACAATTCGACCCTGAAAATGTGCAAATTTCTACAAATTCTCACGAATTCTAAATTTGATCAATTCGTGAGATTCGTCGCGTGTGTGGAATATTGGGCATAACTCGGTTTCTCAAGACGAAAATCTACAGCGACGTTAACATTGAACAACAACAAATTATTGTCCCAAGTCATTTAGCAATGTTATCTACGCACTACCGAACTCCGCAATGCGTTATAAAATGTAGTACTACTAGTCTAGTTGATGAAAAGATAACTCAACCTGGAAATAAAGTAAACCGCTAATACATGGTTGTCTACCTTGAGAGGATCGACACATCGGACCAAGAATCTGTACGCACAAGAATGCGTATAAATAATAACTAAACTTCATTTATACTTGATCAAAATAATCGAAATTGAAAGGTATTGAGTATTGATAGTGTAATTAGATTATTGTAATTATTCTTTATATTATCATACATTAATATTGGCATTACCTTTTAACTGGACGTGTTCACAGCTCGACGAATTGACAATTTTCTTTTTTTTTTATGCCACAGATTCCCCCAAAATAAAAGAATAGTGTACATAAAGGAGCGAAATAACACTAATGACATTGAAATATGCTGCAAAACCCTTTCGTTAATGAGTTATCATCAGTTGAAAATACATACAATTACAAAGTGTTTGTAACGCGAAACGATGGAAGTGTTTCTGTTGTTTTCGTTGAAATTGTTAAAAACATGTGAATCACTTACATGAAGTAAAAAATACACGACTAAGTATGTGAATCGGAATGATCAAATAGTTAGCTCGTTAAACTTTTTATACGGAGGTCTGAGGTTCGAACCCCGGAGGGTGCAACATTTTTTTTCTTTTTTTGATGTTTTCTTGTTATAGTTCTTGTGCTCTTTAAGTCAGATGCTTTAATTTGTCAAGATAAGGCGCTAAATGGCATATTGAAAAAATAAAACATCTGTGAACAAGTACCCTTAATCGATGTGCTACATTTAACAGTATTGCATTGTCATAGCACGTTGTTCTGAGTGTCGTACCATGTCAGACCACGTTGTTCTGAGTGTCGTACCATGTCATAGCACGTTGGTCTGAGTGTCGTACCATGTCATAGCACGTTGGTCTGAGTGTCGGACCATGTCATAGCACGTTGTTCTGAGTTTCGTACCATGTCAGACCACGTTGTTCTGAGTGTCGCACCATGTCATAGCACGTTGTTCTGATTGTCGTACCATGTCATAGCACGTTATTATGAATGTCGTACCATGTCATAGCACGTTGTTCTGAGTGTCGTACCATGTCATAGCAAGTTGTTCTGAGTGTAGTACCATGTCATAGCACGTTATTCTGAGTGTCGTACCATGTCAATGCACGTTACTCTGAGTGTTGTACCAGGCCATACCACGTTGTTCTGAGTGTCGTAACATGTCATACCACGTTGTTATGAGTGTCGTACCATGTCATACCATGTTGTTCTGAGTGTCGTACCCTGCGATACCACGTTGCTCTGAGTGTCGTACCATGTCATACCACATTGTTCTGAGTGTCGTACCATGTCATACCATGTTGTTCTGAGTGTCGTACCATGTCATACCACGTTGTTCTAAGTGTCGTACCATGTCATACCACGTTGTACCGAGTGTCGTACCGAGTCATACCACGTTGTTCTGAGTGTCATACCATGTCATACCACGTTGTTCTGAGTGTCGTACCAGGTCAGACCACGTTGTTCTGAGTCTCGCACCATGTCATAGCACGTTGCTCTAAGTGTCATACCATGTCAAATCACGTTGTTCTGAGTGTCGTACCATGTCATACCACTATGTTCTGAGTGTCGTACCATGTCATAGTACGTTGTTCTGAGTGTCGTACCATGTCATAGCACGTTGTTCTGAGTGTCTTACCATGTCATAGCACGTTATTCTGAGTGTTGCACCAGGCCATACCACGTTGCTCTGAGTGTCGTACCATGTCATACCACGTTGTTATGAGTGTCGTACCATGTCATATCACGTTGTTCTGAATGTTGTACAATATCATAACACTTTATACAGAGTGTCGTACCATGTCACACCATGTTGTTCTGAGTGTCGTACCCTGTCATACCACGTTGCTCTGTGTGTCGTACCATGTCATACCACGTTGTTCTGAGTGTCGTACCATGTCATACCATGTTGTTCTGAGTGTCGTACCATGTCATACCACGTTGTTCTAAGTGTCGTACCATGTCATACCACGTTGTACCGAGTGTCGTACCGAGTCATACCACGTTGTTCTGAGTGTCATACCATGTCATACCACGTTGTTGTGAGTGTCGTACCATGTCATAGCACGTTGTTCTGAGTCTCGCACCATGTCATAGCACGTTGTTCTGATTGTCGTACCATATCATAGCACGTTGTTCTGAGTGTCGTACCATGTCATAGCACGTTGTTCTGAGTGTCGTACCATTTCATACCACGTTGTACTGTGTGTCGTACCATGTCATAGCACGTTGTTCTGAGTGTCGTACCATGTCATAGCACGTTGTTCTGAGTGTCGTACCACGTCATAGCACGTTGTTCTGAGTGTCTTACCATGTCATAGCACGTTGTTCTTAGTGTCGAACCATGTCATACCACTATGTTCTGAGTGTCGTACCATGTCATAGTACGTTGTTCTGAGTGTCGTACCATGTCATAGCACGTTGTTCTGAGTGTCTTACCATGTCATAGCACGTTGTTTTGGGTGTCGTACCATGTAATACCACGTTATTCTGAGTGTTGTACCAGGCCATACCACGTTGTGCTGAGTGTCGTACCATGTCATACCACGTTGTTCTGAGTGTCGTACCATGTCATAGTACGTTGTTCTGAGTGTCGTACCATGTCATAGCACGTTGTTCTGAGTGTCTTACCATGTCATAGCACGTTGTTTTGGGTGTCGTACCATGTAATACCACGTTATTCTGAGTGTTGTACCAGGCCATACCACGTTGTGCTGAGTGTCGTACCATGTCATACCACGTTGTTCTGAGTGTCGTACAATGTCATACCACGTTGTTATGAGTGTCGTACTATGTCATACCACGTTGTTCTGAGTTTTGTACCATATCATACCACTTTGTACAGAGTGTCGTACCATGTCATACCATGTTGTTCTGAGTGTCGTACCCTGTCATCCCACGTTGCTCTGAGTGTCGTACCATGTCATACCACGTTGTTCTGAGTGTCGTACCATGTCATACCATGTTGTTCTGAGTCTCGTACCATGTCATAGCACGTTGTACCGAGTGTCGTACCGAGTCACACCACGTTGTTCTGAGTGTCTCGTACCATGTCATAGCACGTTGTACCGAGTGTCGTACCGAGTCACACCACGTTGTTCTGAGTGTCGTACCATGTCATACCACGTTGTTCTGAGTGTCGTACCGTATAGTACCAAGTTGTTCTGAGTGTCGTGCCATGTCATACCACGCTGTACCATGTCATACCAAGTTGTTCTGAGTGTCGTACCATGTCATAGCACGTTGTTCTGAGTGTCGTACCATGTTGTACCATGTCATGCCACATAGTTCTGAGTGTTGTACCATGTCATACCTCGTTGTTCTGTATGTCGTACCATGTCATATCACGTTGTTTTGTATGTCGTACCATGTCATACCACGTTGTTCCGAGTGTCCATCCATGTCATACCACGCTGTTCTGAGTGTCGTACCATGTCATACCACGTTGTATCGAGTGTCGTACCATGTCATAACACGTTGATCTGAGTGTCCAACCATGTCATTCCACGTTGTTCTGTATGTCATACCATGTCATAGCACGTTGTTCTGAGTGTCGTATTATGTCATACAACTTTCTACCATGTCATGCCACATAGTTCGGAATGTTGTACCATGTCATACCTCGTTGTTCTGTATGTCGTACCATGTCATATCACGTTGTTTTGTATGTCGTACCATGTCATACCACGTTGTTCTGAGTGTCGTACCATGTCATACCACGTTGTATCAAGTGTCGTACCATGTCATAACACGTTGTTCTGAGTGTCCAACCATGTCATTCCACGTTGTTCTGTATGTCATACCATGTCATAGCACGTTGTTCTGAGTGTCGTATTATGTCATACAACTTTCTACCATGTCATGCCACGTTGTTCTGATTGTCGTACCATGTCATACCACGTTTTTCTGAGTGTCGCACCATGTCATACCACGCAGTACCATGTCATAGCACGTTGTTCTGAGTGTTGTACCATGTCATACCGCGTTTTTCTGAGTGTTGTACCATGTCATACAACGTTGTTCTGAGTGTCGTACCGTGTCATACAACGTTTAACCATGTCATACCACGTTGTTCTAAGTCACCTACCATGTCATACAACGCTTTACCATGTCATACCACGTTGTTCTTCGTGTCGTACCATGTCATACAACGTTTTACCATCTCATACCACGTTGTTCTGAGTGTCGTACCATGTCATACAACGTTTTACCCCATATCATACAAAGTTGTTCTGAGTGTCGTACCATGTCATACAACTTTCCACCATGTTATATTACGTTGTTCCGATTGTCGTTCCATGTAATACCACGTTGTTCCGAATGTCGTTCCATGTCAAACCACGTTGTTCCGAATGTCGTTCCATGTCATACCACGTTGTTATGTAAAGGTGTCGTGTTGTCATCATGCCGTGGAGTGTTCTGATTGCCATTGTCACATAATACCAGTGTAATTTTTACAAAATTCAACCATGTTTCTACTTAATTCAAGCCAAATTTTAATCATCACTGATATAAGTCGTGACTAACTGATAGTTTAGTAAGGATATTCCCGTCGTTAACAGGATTAAGACGTATAATAAATGTACTGCATTAAAACAACAGCTTAATACAAAATCGCAACGCTGATAGCGAGACAAGGAAAGAAACCCAAATAAAGGGAAATAGAGAGCAAAAATGTTGTAACATCTTGGTAGATATAAAGGTTTGTATGCAAACTACTTCATGCAAACGTAATACTATGCATAACAGTCAACGTGTCGACTAATCAACAATGGGCCGAAATAGCGGATGGAACGTATAAATATGGGGATATCGATTGTTAATGCTTCGTAGCCTCCAAAGTAAAAAGTAGGTCACGCGATTTTATCCCTCGAAATCGCCTTACTAAAGACCGTTGGCTTCCACCAACAGTTTTACAACAAGAGGTAAGAAAAGGGAAAGAAGCCGGCTCGCTAGTGTGAAATAGAAATAGTGAGTAGTCAGAACTCCGCAATCCGTCAAATACTGAGTATATGTTCTTTCTTTGGATCTTAACTCTAAAGGCCTTCGATAAAAAAAATACTGGTATTTTAATAACTGCTTTTAATAGGAGGACATGCATACGATCGAACTACACACAAAACGGCGACTTTAATTTAAGCGCCAATTAATTTCAAACATCACATGTTTGCAATGCGGTGTTTCGACTCCAGGGAGCTAACTCGAGATAGTACGGCGACATTACTTTACGAGTTATGTGCACGTTACCAAATTAAACATGTTTCATATATTAGTATTTCATAAATGAAATACAGGTAATGAATGGAAATATAAACAGGAAATATTAAATAGATACAACAGAATTTGCTTAGGGAATTTCGCGAACACTTATGTCGTTACTAGTATTAAACACGTTCAATAAAGTCATCAGATTTGGATACTAACAATGCAAAATTTATAATGTAACTTAATATTTCTTAAACAGTTTTGAAGTTGGGTTCCAACGCACTTTGGGTCGAACACTTGCAGTCCATCGCACTTTGGATCGAACACACCTCGGATCTTAACTCATTTTTGGGACGAACATAATTCCACTTTGGGTCGAGCACACTTCCAGTCCATCTCACTTTGGGTCGAACACACTTCTGGTCTATCTCACTTTGGGTCGAGTACACTTCCAGTCCATCTCACTTTGGGCCGAGCACACTTCCATTCCATCTCACTTTGGGTCGAACACACTTCGGATCTTAGCTCACTTTGGGTCGAGCACACTTCCAGTCCATCTCACTTTGGGTCGAGCACACTTCCAGTCCATCTCACTTTGGGTCGAAGACACTTCGGATCTCAGCTCACTTTTGGTCGAGCACACTTCCAGTCCATCTCACTTTGGATACAGCACATTCTAAGTCCATCTCACTTTGGGTCGAACACACTTCGGATCTTAGCTCACTTTGGGTCGAGCACACTTCTATTCCAACGCACTTTAAGTATTATACACTTCATGTCCATCGCACTGTAGGTCAAACATAATTCCTGTCTATTTCACGTTGGGTCGAGCAAACTTCGGGTCCATCGCACTTTGGATTGAACACACATAGTGTCCAGCGCACTTTGGGACGAACACACCTTTTGATTCGGACAAACTTCGGGTCAAACGCTCTTTCGGTCGAGCGCACTTCGGGTGCAACGTACTTTGGGCCGAACACACTTAGGGTAGTTCCGCACTTTGGGCCCAAGACCTATACCTACACCAATGCATGTACGTTTACATTATTGAGAAACATTCATAGGTACGTTGGTGTTTTCAAAGAACTTGTAATCGTTTATGCACTAAACATGAAGCGCACGCAGTACCTAGTTGTCGTATGTGTAGATAAAACAATTTGTTGAAAAATAATCGAAAATTCTAACATGGCACGCGCAAAATCAATCGTTTACGCCCGCGCGGTTCAATTATCAGAACTCAAAATCGTTGTTTATTTAACAATAAATCGAACATTATTTCCTAAATAGAACGAATGGGCACATTATACACGCATAGAATTTCCTTGTTTTGCTCTGTATTTCGATGTAATGTTCTTCAACCTAAATACAGTACGGTAGGTGGGGTTATTATTGAAAACGTCGATGTTTTAACGGAACTTGCTGCGCTAAAACCCGAGACAAACATAGCATTTATTGTCGTATGCACAAGACTGTTCCTTCGTGTCCGCGAAAGCGATAATGTCCTTTGCAATGATGCAAATAGAGAAGATCTTAGCGTAAAAGTATCTCCAGTTTTAAATGCAAAAAAAAACGGTTTTATTCGTAATAACAACACTAGTGGTTTTTGCCAACGGTGTTTACCTTGGTTATGCACCTATCAATATTTTCCCCAGGGGTGAAGCGGCGGGCTGACCCAGGTGAACTTTACTATTTACATTTTTGGAATCTAATGCCCCACCTCAGAGCCAAGCATAAATCCCAACCATGGGAGGCCTGAGTCTTAATATTGTCGAGATCTATAATCCGACCCAAGTCTATTTCCCGGGACCCGGAATAATTTGGCGCCTTTCGGGAATCGCTTTCAGTCTAAAGTCCCGTATATACCCGCCGCCATCCCTGGGGAAAAAGTATTTGTACGTGCATTATACCCGGAAAGGGGACGAGGGTTCCGTAACCCACTTCACCCCACCCCACCCCACCCCCGTGCTTTGCATAGAGGTGGCACTACCCTCTATCTTTCATACAGCACCCAAAACGGATATCCGGTCCTTCTGTGCCATAGTCATTTTACTGAGAAAGAATTCGTTACATACACATGATATATGGTTCTCGAGTATGTTTCTGCCCCCTGGTCTCCGTTGATAATAAAAAAAAAATTACATGCTTTTTTCCATAAACTGTTGCGCTTAGATTAATATTATATAATTATAATAAAAAAGAGGGAAAATCGCCTTTCACCTGCGGATTCAAAAAGAACATTTTGATTTGTTATCTGGAAGAATTGATACAAACCATCCTCATTATTTAAGAACACGTTACAAATTATCGCGTTTTGTCAACGGCTCACAGAATAATGTTTTTTTTTTTTTATCAAAGATCAAAAAGTGTCGACCGCTAGGTGCATTTACCAGTGGGGTCCACTGTTGTCGCCTAGTTGCGTTTACCAGTGGGGTCAACTTTTGTCGCCTAGTTGCTGCTGTCGCCTAGTTACGTTTACCAGTGGGGTCCACTGTAGTCGCCTAGCTGCGTTTACCAGTGGGGTCCACTGTTGTCGCCTACCGGTAGATAAAATAATTAAACGAAGAAAATAAAAAACGAAAAAAAAATGCAGAAAAAAACGTCAGGAGAATAAGTGATGTTGAAGTAAAAGAAAATATAAAAATAAAGATTTTGGCTGGATTCGAACCACAGTCATTGTAATTCAAAGTCTAAAACACCATGCACCGCGCTACCGTATATGGAGCACTGTACATAGATAAACACAAACATATATAGAGGTATTGTGCGATTTTCTTGACCTGGAATCCATGAATATTCCGTGCATTTTCGTAAATCTATTTTAAGCTACTAAACCAGATAGGAGACTCAGACATGAATATACATTTATTAAATACTTACTATGTAACTTTTTATACGGTAGTGCAGTGGTAAGTACACAAAGTTTGTAAGCGTGATGTTTTGGGTTCGGATCCCAGAACAAGCACCTTTAATTTATTCATTTTTTTAAATTTATTTTAATTTATTTAATTCTTTATTTTGCTGACGTCATGACACGGAATCTCATCATCAACCTCGATTCTGACACAGAAGAGAGCTGCATCGATGCTGCGAGCGAAACAGAGTGTTTGTGTATTCATTTTTATGTACCCGGTAGTTGCGTTTACCAGTGGGGACCACTGTTGTCGCCTAGTTGCTGTTGTCGCCTAGTTGCGTTTACCAGAGGGGTCAGCTGTTTTCTCCAAGTTGCGTTTACCAGTGGGGTCAACTGTTGTCGCCTAGTTGCGATTACCAGTGGGATCCACAGTTGTCGCCTAGTGGCTGTTTTCGCCTAGTTTCGTTAGCCAGTGGGTCAACTGTTGTCGCCTAGTTGCGTTTACCAGTAGGGTCAACTGTTGTCGCCTAGTTTCGCTTGCCAGTGGGGTCAACTGTTGTCGCCTAGTTGCGTTAGCCAGTCGTGTCCACTGTTGTCGCCTAGTTGCATTTACCAGTGGGGTCCACTGTTATCGCCTAGTTGCGTTTATCAGTGGGGTCCACTGTTGTCGCGTAGTTGCGTTATCCAGTGGGGTCCACTGTTGTCGCCTAGTTGTGTTAGCCAGTAGGGTCCACCTAGGGTCCACAGCTGTCGCCTAGTTGCGTTTACCAATGGGGTCCAATGGGGTCACGTGTACGTGCATTAGGGTGTCCGCTCATGCCAATCCTGCGTTCGTGCAGTGTTCTCATTATTTACAGCCTGTATTATTACACCAGTGTGATGTTTATGATTTGTTGTTGTTGTTGATGTTGTTGTTGCTTTTGTTGTTCCTTTTTTTATAATAAATATTACATTTTTTTGGAAAACAATGACGATGCTGCTGCTGGTGCGTCTGCTACTGACGACGAATATGATGCTGATTATGAAGAAGATGACGACGACGACGATGATGACAGTGTTGCTGCTGCTAATGATGATTTCGATGATGATGATTTCGATGATGATTTCGATGCTGCTGCTGCTGATGATGATGATGATGATGATTATTATTATTATTATCATTATTATTATTATTATTATTATTATTATCATGATGATGATGATGATGATGAGTCTACTATTGTTGCTGTTGCTGATGATCTTAATGATTATCATGATGACCATGAAGACAAGAACTGCTTTCTGCTGATGAGCGTCAGCTTATCAGCACCGCGCGCAAGGATTCGTCTGAACCAGAAGGTAGGTGGGGCTAACATCCTGCGACTCGCTGCTGCCATCGTGCCGTACTCCAAGCAACGCCCCCTGGTGAGAAGAAGCTACGCCCCCTCGGTAAGTAGAACTGTTTTCTAAACATTCTTCATGGTTATGAGCAGAAGATAAAACTATTAAATGCAAACGAACGGTGCACGTGTTTATTAAGCAATGCTTCGTTCCGCGTTGCGTTTCAAAACAACCTTTCACTAAATTGACAACACTCGTTTTTCACAGTTGCGTGGTAGAAAAAAAATGGATTTTACTTCAGTACGATATTCATTGAGTGATCAGAATTTGAAATTCGCGGCTGCTGGAAATTATTTTGCTTCCGAATCAGGCTGTGAAAATAATAATTCTAGTATATGTGTTACGAATTCTAATATTACGTACCCAAAATATGCCGTCAACGCGCCTTCTAACGTTAACGTCTCTAGACGTTACCACGAATTTGCTAACGAATTAAATCAGAGTTATGAAACGGAACTTGAAAGAGTCGCAGAAGAAGAATGTGATACGAACGAATTTGAAGATGTGAAACTAAAACCGGGGTTAGTAAGGGACTTAAAGGGTTCTAAGAGCATTACGGGTGAATACGGGAATAAACGAAAAGACGAGATAAGTGAAGTCATGGAGGAGACCAATTATATCGTAAAACTGGAGAAAATGTCACCAAATGCAGGGTTAAAAGAAACGTCAAAATCTATCAGCTCTCCGGATAAAAAGAAAGGTAAAATAATATCTGCTTAAATAATAAATAATAATATTCTTTTAAAATAAAGAACAAACATATACAGGTATTTTAAACTTATAAAAGGCCTTTTATTTTTACTATTCATTTTGTCCGCAGTATTTTATCACAAAAATAATGGCACTTGGGAGATTTTTGTTGCAGTAAGAAGAACTTTTTCATGATAAATGTTGATCGCCAGTAGACTGAATACGGATCTGACTATATGTTTTTTTATATAAGGCGTAAACAAATATGTTTGTTTCAGGTTACCCGACATACCCTAAAAAATTACCCCGACCGTAGAACATTTTATTGGGTTTGTCAGATATAGTTTTGTTTTATTAACCCTTTTCAATAATAAAATGCGTTTTTGGATAAACATGTGTTTTGTTTCGATAGCATCATTTTATAAACAATGTTTAAGCATATTACTGATATGTTTTGAATATTTAATCAGTTTTAGAATCTTCAAGTTGACCATTTACTAAATAAAAAAATATATGTATCGCGTCGTGGGAAAACCGGACTTAATGCATGTGCGTAAAGTGTCGTCCCAGATTAGCCTGTGCAGTCCGCACAGGCTAATCCAGGACGGCACTTTCCGCCTACAGTGGATTTATGTTTAGAAGAGACTTCCTTGAAACAGAAAATACCATACAAGCGGAAAGTGCCGTCCCGGATTAGCCTGTGCGGACTGCACAGGCTAATCCGGGACGACACTTTACGCACATGCATTATGACCGGTTTTCTCATGACGCGCCACATATGTATACAAATAAATCCCGACCTACCTACCCTAATTTTTTTGGGCATGTAACCTGAAACAAACATTATTTTTTTACGCCTAATTATAACGTCAGTACGTAAAAAATGGGTCTTCATTCATAGACCCGCATGTACAAATCGTCGATAAATATTGTTGTAAACACAAAATTGGGTGGAAACGCAAGTGTTCAAAAACTAAGATTCAATGGACAAATCATGCTTACAACTCTGTTACATTTGTTCAATCGAAACTAAGACAATAAATATATTTGTGGCGTGTCGTGGGAAAACCGGGATTAATGCATGTGCGCAAACTGTCGTCCCGGATCAGCCTGTGCAGTCCGCACAGGCTGATCTGGGACGACACTTTCCGCTTTCAGTGGATTTATGTTTAGAAGACACTTCCTTGAAACAGAAAATACCATAAAAGCGGAATGTGTCGTCCCGGATTAGACCGTGCGGGCTGCACAGGCTGATCCGGGACGACAATCTACGCACATGCATTAAGCCCGGTTTTCCAACGACACGCCTCATTTTAAATTCTACTTTTTACTAAGAACTTCACGCCGTGATAAATGATGATGTGATAATTTGTTGATTGTAACCGCGCTACATGCACGTGTATTAAAGTTCACAGTTCTGCTTAGTTATTAATCAAATGTATAAGCAAAATTATTATATCCCTATGTATATCTGTATTGGATCATATTTTCCACAAATCATATGTTTACATCTGTGAAAAATATTATTTCATTCTTCACAGGTGAGAAAATTTTGATCCTATTCTTCACACGTCAGTGTCTTATTCTGCACATGTTGTGTGAAGCTTGTGATCGCATCCAGTTTTTGATATGCACTGAAATGATATTCTTCTGTGATCCTCACGCATACCCCATTTTTGGCCCATCACATCCTTCACACTTAAAATGCGACAAATGAGATCCTATTATTCACAGGCGTGTGACAAATGTGGTTTGTGAAAAATATGACCCTACAATGCTGTCTTAATGGTGTGAGTAAAGCACACGAATAATAAGGCAAAAAAAGTTGTTTGTTTCCGTTAACGTCTTAAAAAATAGTATGGTAGGTAGGTAGGCATAACTTGTTCTTTTCGTTAATTTTTTTTCCGTTGTGACCCAATAGTACAAGCATCTATACACTTGAACACATTTTTTAGTAATTGGTTTAAAGTTTCTGTTTTGAATCATCGCGGTTTTTAGCAGTTTTCCATCAGACTTGAATAACAGTTTTATAAAATCAGAATGTCGTAAAAGACTGAAAGAAGGTGCAATATATAAGGCAGGGTGAATGCTTAAGCCCGTTTCTGTTTGCCATGTTTTTAAATGACATTGAGGACATTTATGTTCACAGTGGACTATCAGGTATTGACCTCTGCACGTTCAAAATGTTTTTAGTTTTATATGCTGATGATATAGTTATTTTTGCTAATAGTAGTGACGAATTACAAACAAGTCTTAATCTACTTGAACAGTATTGTAACCAATGGAAACTTCTTGTTAATACGACTAAAACAAAGATTAGGATTTTTCGAAAAGGGGGAAGAAACAGTCACAATCTAATATTCAAATATAAAAATAATCCCATAGAAATTGTATATAAATTTACATACCTAGGCATCGTTTTTACTACGGGTGGTTCCTTCAATGAAGCACAAAACACTCTTTCAGGGCAAGCGCTCAAGGCCATATACAAAATGAATAAATATTTATACAAATTTACAGATGTAACTGTCAAACATAGATTAGACTTATTTGAAAAACTTATTGTTCCCATACTTAACTATGGTTCTGAAATTTGGGGCTTTAATAAAGGCCTAGCTGTTGAGCGTATACATTTGCAATTTTGCAAGAATGTTCTTTGTGTGAAAACAAGTACACAAAATGACTTTGTTTATGGCGAATTAGGTAGGCTCACTATGCAAACTATGAGACATTATAACATTATTAAATATTGGATAAAATTATTACAGTGTAATGAAAACAAATATGTTAAAAAAGTTTACACAATGTTAAAGACCGACTTTGAAAATAATCCGAATACGAAAAATTGGTGTTCTCAAATAAAAATGCTCCTCTGCTCCTTAGGCTTCCATGAAGTGTGGATAATGCAAAGTGTTGGAAACGTTAAATTGTTTTTATCCATTGTAAATCAGCGTCTTAAAGACACATTTGTACAAAACTGGTCATGTCGATTGAGTGAGTCGAGTAGAGCATTGTTTTATAATAATATCAAGTCTTTTGAATTCCAAGAATATCTGAGCTTAGTTAACTGTAAAAAATTTCGAATGAGTATTACGAAATTGCGTGTATCATCTCACAGATTACATATAGAAACAGGCCGATGGAATTGAAAACAGAAAATGCTTTTTATGCAAAACGTTAGAAGACGAATATCACTTTATTATGGAATGCGATTTATATAAAGATTTACGTGTTAAATACATACCTATAATCACACCAGACCAAATATGCAAAAATTCATACAATTACTACAAACAAAAAACAGACAGTTACTAAAAAATATAGGAGTCTATGTATTTTACTCATTTAAGTTAAGAAAACAGTGCTTATATGATAACGCTACCCACGAAAATAATATTGTATTAACAAATTAATAAATAAATTCATAAATGCTATATATATATTGTTTAGAGTTTTATATTACGATATTAGGGTTTTACTCTATTGATGTGTCTATATATTGCGAAGTTGTCATGCTGTTTATGTGTATTATTACATGTGCATGTTTCCATTTATTATGTTATATTCGCTTTTTCTTACCCTATTTAAAGAACAATGATTGCGTCTTCTCCATTGTCATTTATATATTTTAGTAATTGTAGTGGTTAAGTGTTTAAAATTTTGTAAAACTATGTGTTTCCAAATGCAGTCTTAGGCATGTTTATGTGTAACAGTTTATACTCTGTCCTGCCATATTGCCTTTTGAAAATATGTTGTCCTCATGGGTCTTTGGACCTATTGAACTTATGTAAATAAACTATCAAACTATCAAAACTATAAATTGATAAAATATGATAAATTAATTTATCCCATCATCCCGCCTGCATTGACGAAATAACACCCCGTGGGATAAACTTAGCTGTATTCCACCTTGTTGAATACAACAAACACGCGCATTATAATCACGTCATATTGTTTATTTTTTGTCACGTCATTTGATGTTTTTCGTGTTATTCAGCGATTTTCTTTTGTTTATTGTCAAAATTAAGACAGAAAATGATGGGATAAGGCTCGCGGTTTAGGTTTTCTAAGCCTCGCTAAATAAACGTATCTGTATTCAACACTAACCTAGTATTCTCTATATATGTACGATGCGTATACATTGCCATCGTCGCAGATATGTATCATTGGCGTCAATGAGTACAAATATATTTGATTGATAACCACGCTGTTTCCCTTTTTTTATTTGCTATTTTGCAAAATTTACTATACAAAGTTACTAATGGATTACGAAAATTTACATATTTCTTTATTGCTATTATTTAGTTTTTGTTGTTGTTGTTGTTGTTGTTGCTCCCGATGCTCTTTTTGGTATATATATTTGAATGTGTATTTGAACATACAGTAGTCTCAAGCTGTCTGATGGAAAATCAAACATCTATACATTTTCATTGTATTTTGGTATAAAATATAATTTAAATATTTTCTGACAATATCCAAGACCTATTAGTAAAAGGACTTGTTCACATATTTAAGTATTTTTAAATTAAACGTCTAAACCCGTTAAATTACATCATCTGAACTAAAGACTAAATAATTATAACAAGAAAAGCATAAAAAAAGGAAAAGAAGTTGCCCCCCCCCCCCGCCCCTCCCACCACGTGGGTCACGTGTTTTCATCAATTTCAGCGGATGATTTCTCATTAACGAAACGTTGTGATGTCCCTTTAAGTATACACCTATCAAAAATACGTGGTTCTCTTACAAGCTTGACTTTTTATTCTCAATCAAAATATTTTACTTATCTTTGATAGTTAAAACATGTTTTTGTAAGCATTTTGTGAATTTGATGGAAATTTCCGAAATGTCCAGTTTTGACGTCTGGCAATAGTAGAAGCTGTAAGTATGACTTGTTGTGTGATGCCATTTTAAAGGGACTTGTTCACATATTTTTTGTCTAAATTTGAAAAACAAAAGCATCTAAACTGAAGACCTCAACTATTAAAAAAAAAAAAAAAAAAAACATCCAAAAAGAAAAAGAAACGATGCCGTCATCGGGCATAGAACCTTCGACCTCCGGTTCAAACGTCTGACGTTTTAACCACTCTGACTGATACATATTTGCGTCATTTTGCTTTATGTAAGTGATTCACGTGTTTTCAACAATTTCAACGAAAACAACAGAAGCACTCCAAAATATTCAATCTTCGAGCTCGCGATACAAACGCTTTAAACCATTTCAATTGATGATAATTCATTAAAGAAACGTTATATTTCCTATACATTCTATGTCAGTATTGCTGATATTTCCTATACATTTCTATGTCAGTATTGCTGATATTTCCTATACATTTCTATGTCAGTATTGCTGATATTTCCTATACATTTCTATGTCAGTATTGCTGATATTTCCTATACATTTCTATGTCAGTATTGCTGATATTTCCTATACATTTCTATGTCAGTATTGCTATTTCGCTCATAAATATACAGCTTTCTTTAATTTTTGGAATCATTGACACAATTTTTGGAAATTGTCAATTTGTCAATCTGTAATACACATTTTTTTTTTTAGAAAATCTCATTTCCAGAATTTAAAAAAAAAATAACAAAAATTTCGAAAAAATTACTTTCGATTAAAAAAAAAAGCTGATTGCATCGTTCATA
>CM051033.1:60279850-60282350 GCA_027627225.1 Congeria kusceri
CTATCAAAACTAAACACTTATTTAACCAAAAAACATTTAATTATTGAAAAACATAAATAATACAAAAAATATATCTGACAACCCCAATAAAATCTTCTAGGGTCGGGGCATTCTTTTAGGGTAGGTCGGGTAACCTGAAACAAACATATTTTGTTTACGCCTAATGATAATGCTGATCGATATGACGGGCATTAAAGTGATGACGAACTAGTACTAACTACTATTCTGAATGCTTTGTAGGACAATATTTGTCACAAATCACATTTTTCACATCTGTGAAAAATAGGATCTCATTCTTTAAGGTGTGAAAATTTAGATCTTATTCCTCACACAACACAGTCCCATTATTGACATTTTGTGTGAAGTTTGTGATCGCATCCAGTTTTAATATGCAATGAAATCATATTCTTCTGTGATTCTCACGCAGACACCATTTTGGGCCAATCACATTTTCACACTTAAAAATGTAACAAATGATATCCACAGTAGTCTCCACAGGTGTGTGAATAATATGACTTGTGAAAAATATGATCCTACAATGCTTTTATTTTATTTTCCTGAAGTTAAATAATGATGATTTGACTGATAATGATTATTGTTTATATTTATTATTATATTTTATTATTATAAGTTTTATGATTATTATTATGATTATTACTATTATTATCATTATTATTATTATCATTATTATTATTATTATAAAATAATAATAATAATAATAATAATAATAATGAATATAATAATAATAATTATTATTATTATACAATAATAATAATAATAATAATAATAATAAAATATTATTATTATTATTATTATTATTATAAAATAATTAAAATAATAATAATAATATTATTATTATTATTGATATTATTATTATTATTATTATTATTATTATTTATTATTATTATTATTATTATTATTATTATATGTGAATTAAATCTAGTATTCAAATTTTTAAATTAAATATTTGTAAAATTGAACGTTTTGCCAGATTTGTTTGTTATACAGTGTTATACAGTGTTATACAACAACAACAACAACAACAACAACAACAAATATTTTTTAATAAATACAATTACAGTAATATTTCCCATATTAATGAGCGTTTATATAAGTTACATCATCACTAAATTGTTCGATGAAATGTACTAATGCTATCGGTATTTGACATTTACGACATTTTTCTGGTGTTGTCATCTTTTGGCCCCACCCAATTTGTGTGTAGACGAAAAACACCACATCACTGTGTTACAACATCTATATTAAAACTTAATACAATACACAATACAATACACAAGATACACTGCACTGTGATATGACACGACACGACACGACACGACAACGACACGACACGACACGACAAACAATACGATACGATACGATACGATACGATACATACGATAAATACAATACACTACAATACAGCCGGGCCCGGGGATCGTGAGTTCGAACCTCAGCCCAGCTACATAACTTGTGTGGGGATTGGTCATGAAAATTGGCCATTAATTACGGTTTTCTGATTCTTATTCTACCTCTGATTTAAGTAGGGCAGTTGTCAGTTACTGGCATAATTATGTGCACTTAGTACTGGAAAACCGCTTAGATTGGCTAAACTTGCCCAGGAAAAGTGTGAGTAGGTTAACTGACCGCCGATGTTTTAATCGCTCCGTCAAACTTGCTCCAGAACGCAAAAACAACAACAACCACAATCCATAACATTTTTTGTAATTGTCTTGTGTTTGTTTAATGCGGTTGCATAAATCAATGTTCGGAGTGTAATCACAGACTGGAGGAAAGCGAAGGAACGCCCGATTTTGCGCCATTTTTCACTGTTTACTACTTACTGTGAACATTTTCTCATTTCTTAAGTTTCACTCAGCAATAACTGTTAATAACCAAAGCATACACAGCAATACAAACGCATTCTGTTTTCTTTTCCGCATTTTACCGTCATGCGACTCTCGCATTTACCAGCAAGAAAACCGCAATTTCACGGAAGATGCAACCCAAATATGCGCGCGCAATTCGAAGCATGAATGCGAGCGCTTCGGTGACTGAGAATGCAATGAAAGCACCGCTTGAAACTGATTGCGAAATATTTTATAAGTAATGAGCATTTGTGGTTCTTTAATTAGTGATTAACAACGAATGGCTTGTTGTTTTGGGGTATTAGTATGCCTGAATCCGGGAAAGATTGTATGGGCATAAATCTGTAAACTAATAACTTTTACGTAATGTATACATATATAAACGTCAGGAAAGAATGTCCTTTGAAAGAGGAACATAAACCGCCATGATACATTAACTGATAAGCCTTTTGGTTTTCGATGAACGAGATTTCCAAAGCTCTGTTAATAGATCAATGTCGTTTCAAATGCCGGATACTCTGACGTAATGCCTATTATCGCTTTCGATTATCAGAAAATCTGTCGTCATTTCCAAATATATTTCAATTTTATTGGAAGTATATTCCTACTCCTGAAGATCCTTTATATTTCCT
>CM051033.1:61564850-61709850 GCA_027627225.1 Congeria kusceri
AATAGTAGTAGTAGGACAGTAGTAGTAATAGTAGTAGTAGTAGTAGTAGTAGTAGTAGTAGTAGGACAGTAGTAGTAGTAGTTTTAGGAGTAGGATAGTATTAGTAGTAGTAGGACAGTAGTAGTAGGAGTAGGACAGTAGTAGTAGTAGGACAGTAGTAGTAGGAGTAGGACAGTAGTAGTAGTAGTAGGACAGTAGTAGTAATAGCAGGACAGTAGTAGTAGTAGTAGTAGTAGTAGTAGGACAGTAGTAGTAACAGTAGGACAGTAGTAGTAGTAGTAGTAGGACAGTAGTAGTAGTAGTAGTAGGACAGTAGTAGTAGTAGTAGTAGTAGGACAGTAGTAGTAGTAGTAGTAGGACAGTAGTAGTAGTAGTAGGACAGTAGTAGTAGTAGTAGTAGGACAGTAGTAGTAACAGTAGGACAGTAGTAGTAGTAGTAGGACAGTAGTAGTAGAAGTAGGACAGTAGTAGTGGCAGTAGTAGGACAGTATTAGTAGAAGTAGGACAGTAGTAGTAGTAGAAGTAGGACAGTAGTAGTAGAAGTAGGACAGTAGTAGTAGTAGTAGTAGGACAGTAGTAGTAGAAGTAGGACAGTAGTAGTGGCAGTAGTAGGACAGTAGTAGTAGAAGTAGGACAGTAGTAGTAGTAGTAGTAGGACAGTAGTAGTAGAAGTAGGACAGTAGTAGTAGTAGTAATAGAAGTAGGACAGTAGTAGTAGGACAGTAGTAGTAATAGTAGTAGTAGTAGGACAGTAGTAGTAGGAGTAGGACAGTAGTAGTAGTAGCACAGTAGTAGTAATAGTAGTAGTAGTAGGACAGTAGTAGTAGTAGTAGTAGGACAACAGTAGTAGTCGTAGGACAGTAGTAGTAATAGTAGGACAGTAGTAGTAATAGTAGTAGGATAGTAGTAGTAAGAGTAGGACAGTAGTAGTAGGAGTAGGATAGTAGTAGTAGTAGTAGTAGGACAGTAGTAGTAGTGGTAGTAGTAGACAATAGTAGTAGGAGTAGGACCGTTGTAGTAGTAGTAGTAGGACAGTAGTAGTAGTAGTGGTAGTAATAGGACAGTAGTAGTAGGCGTAGGACAGTAGTAGTAACAGTAGTAGTAGGAGTAGTAGTAGTAGGACATGAGTAGTAGTAGTAGTAGTAGTAGTAGTAGGACAGTAGTAGTAGGAGTAGTAGTAGTAGGACAGTAGTAGTAATAGTAGTAGTAGTAGTAGTAGGACAGTAGTAGTAGTTGTAGTAGGAGTAGTAGTAGTAGTAATAGTAGTAGTAGTAGTAGTAGTAGTAGTAGTAGTAGTAGTAGTAGTAGTAGTAGTAGTAGTAGTAGTAGCAGAGAATTGTTTTATAAAAAGTAGTAGTTGTAGTAGAAGTAGTAGTAATTGTAGTAGTAATAGTAGTAGTATTAGTAGTAGTTTTAGTAGTAGTAGTAGTAGTAGTAGTAGTAGTAGTAGTAGTAGTAGTAGTAGTAGTAGAAGAAGTAGTAGTGTTAGTATAGAATTCTCTTATAAAACAGTTTCTACAAGTTTTATAGTTGTGCGGGTTCAATGACAGGTTTTTGAACTGTTTCGTTACACGGATGATGATATAATAATTAAATGTATTGCTACTGATGATAGTGTGTGATTTAATACAAATGATTGAAAGCGTGTGATCAGGATTCTGAATTCCTTTTCAAATTATATTCACACGAATACACGAGTATGGATAAAAAAGTAAATGGGTAGTCACAAAAAACAAAAGTAACTCATCTGACAAAATTAAACGGATTTTCAGAATGATAAGTAGATTGTATGATGTTAACGTATCTGATTCTGGTAACAATTTGAAAAAAATATATAAAAAAAATATTGATCTGTAAAGAAATATGTACGTTATATAGTGTGTGATATTTAAATATCAATATTATTATAGTAACAACAATATACATGTTCATGTCATTCCAGATATTAACAAAAGCCGGCCACATCAAGTGTATGGCGATTGGTCATGAAGTTCTTTCTACGGCCATTCTACCCCTACCTCTGTTTCAAATAGGGCAGTTATCAGTTACTGGCATATGTCTGCGCACTTAGTACTGGTAACCTGCTTAGATCGGCTAAGCTAGCCCGGGAAAAGTGTGAGTAGGTAAACTGAAATACTGTTAACAACGGCAAAAAATCCAAACAAACACACATTAATGAAACTCTGTGATGCCAGAGTCTAAAACGATGGACGCAAACGGGATTAAAGGCCCATGGTGCTATTATAATGTGCACTTAATGTAAACAAAATAGTTGTAAACAATTAAATAGACGATTGGATTTTTATATTGATTTCCTTAATTTTAAAATTAAGGTTTAATCGCATAAAATACATATCAACAGTGAAACTATATGGATGAAATAGGTCACAATGTTAAAACGTCTTCATAGGCGCTACAATGGTGTGTTTCCGTTAATGGTGGATAAATAATGTAACATCTTGAAACTCAATACACATTTTTCCATACTGGCGCTAATATCTTTTTTTTTTAAACGCCCGACAATAACTTACTTCTTTATTACACAAAGAGTATTTTACTATATTTTACTATATTTTACTATATTTTACTATATTTTACTATATTTTACTATATTTTACTATATTTTATATGAATCGTTGCATTTACTTACTACTACAACATTGAGAAGTCGTTTATTTCCGCATTCCTGGGAATGTCGGTCATGCGTTACATCAAACGCGATTTATTTGTGTCTTTTTCGGGGCGGGGAGATAAATGAATATTTAGGTTAGCACGTGCCATATGCATTTCTCTGGATTGTTGCTTAATAGAAAACGTCTCGTATATAGGAGGCTTTGGATTTTTGCGTTTAAGACTTCATTTAATTGTAGTAATCATTTATCTCATGTGTTCTCTATTCGACAAATTGTTTCTTTCTGCGTGAAAACAACGCTTTTAATGTATTGGATTATTTTAAAGTATTGTTTCTACGGAAACATTCTAATGGATATTTATGGATTAAACACGAACCACTAAGATGTTTTCGGAGAGAACAAAACGCATAAATTTAAAGCTGTGAACGGAATTTCTGAGGTCTGGAAACATGTTAATGTGTAAATTAAATCCAAATCCAACTTGTGCACGTAATAGTCGATACATGATTCGTTAACAACAAACTATTTTTGCATAATAAGGCCATATATTCCTGTACGCCAAATGGGTCCATACAAAACAGAATATATGGAGGTCGGATTGATGTTTAATCCATTGAACTTCATGAGATTTCAAATTAAGTTCATTTTTTTATGGCTTCGTCGCCATCTACATATTCTTCGCATTTTCCGCCTACATTTCAGGGAAGCGTGGACTCTATTACTCTTTTAAGATGGAAAACACTTCACGTGGTACTAGAAGACAAGTATATTTGTCGCAAAATGAGAAATACAGAAATATAAATAGGTTTGAAGGAATTCTGTATGAACTTTAATTTAAATGAACAAATGATTACTGATCATGTACCAAGTGACTAATCTACCATTTCGAGTAAATTACATTTCCATGTTTAAATGTTGATAAAAACTTAAAGGAAGGAAATAACTTCACTTATCTGCAGATGGCATATACATATCCAAGACGCATGTAATCATTATTTTAATTAATCAAGGATAAATAATTAAGTTCTGATTTGTTGGTACATTTGGAATTAACGTAATATTTTTAATCAACTTTGCAATATTACGCACACTTTCAGTTAAGATGCACGTCTTATATCAGTTAGCACAAGTATATAGAACGATCAACTGTTCCTGTATGAATTCAACCGATCCTGTTTGCGATATAAGCATTGCGATTGGCAAAAACCAGTTCCTGTATGAAATGTTGATGCCTATATGAGATTTAGTGCTTTTAATTGGTCGGTTGAATTGTTCCTATTTGAAATTGGGAAATATGACGCCATTCCAGAAACAATTTGACGCCATCTTGAAATAAATATAACAAAACACAAACAATCGGATTTGTAATATTTTCAGGGGTAACTACTACTACTACTACTAATAAAGTTCATTAATAAAATACGGGCTCTTGCCAATACAGAAGACCTCGGACAAATAACAGTGCCTGTCTAAAATCACTTATTTAATAACATAATAATACTATGTTAGTAAAACTGTACTATGTGATATATAAGTAGTAACCCGTAACCCTGTCTACGTGCCCCTGGAATAATATTTATGAAACGCGCACGGCTGATTTGGCTGTGCGTGTCTTGATATGATTTCAGAAATAAAATGGATGGGCTACTTCATATCGACTTAGTTGTTAGATCCTATTATAAGACCACAATCGATTCAACAGTTTCAGAAGTAACGTCCGACGCTTCAAATGAAACTGAAATAAAATGGTCCGACGCTTAAAAATAAAATTGAAATAATAACGCCCGACGGTTAAAATGAAATTTTTATAATTCAATACGCCACCGGGGTGTCATCACATAATGCGAAAAGACATCCGACACTTTTGTTCTGTAATTAATTAATATAACACGTCAATGTCAAACTGAATTAAAATCAGAAACAATATATCAGAACAGAAACACACCAATTTTTGTTATGTAACAGAGATGACGGATTCGTAATATAAATAGTAAGACAAGTGTTTAGTACATTACATTTGCTTCGAATATCTCTATGGTAGCGTTTATGTCCCTGCCAGCATGTGCACTGTCGTTCGACTGGAAATGTGTTCATGAGTTGATGGTCCATGATTAAGCCACCGGGTAAAGTGTAAATCAATACTCATTAGCAATCATTTTCGCCCCACATTTAGCAAAATCAGTGAGTTTTGACATGTCAATGAGGCTGTTAATTTGGGCTTAATATGTCTAGATGGACAATCATGACAATGGATGACAAAGAATATGAAGTGTGGACTTGTTATGCGTATTAAACGCGTTGAAGGAGAGAAGTAAAACTGACTTTTATAAATATTTACCAGGTTCTCATAATTGTGTTTATATGCGATAGCAACACGAGATGTTGCAGATGATTTGCCTTATAAGTATATATACACTCAACAAAAGTTATAAGGCACCAAATGGAAATAAATAGCGATTGTTGTATTTTCCTATTTATAAGAATTTTGGCTTGACATTTCAGCTATGATTATTTGAGTTATACCTGCATGTTTTCATACCAAACTATTGGACAGCATACAGCTTATAATAAAGAAAATTCAATAATTTACGTTTGGCGCGTTATAACTTTTGTACATATAGTCTAAAAAAATAGTTATTCAACAATGATTGGTTGAACTCAACTTATAGTGACTTGTACAAAATTGGATTCCAATTATCGATGTCAAATTTGAAAAACCCGATTCTAATCGGCAAAAATGCATTGGAAATGGCAACCGAGTATAACCGATGATCGATTAGTATTTCTAACCGAAGTCCAAATACTACCTGAAATATTAATCTGCTATTGACCTTTTATCAAGAATATAATTGTACTTTTGGTACTACGATGGATATATTAGTTTTTGTATTGCAGCGTGCTAGTTATATAATTTTTTCTAAAATGAAATAAATGATTAAAACTTAAAGGTTATTATGCTAATAGGTAATTATGCTAATCATAGCATAGTCATGTCAAATTTGTTAAAAACTACACTTAATGCATTATATATGCTGGGTCGTAACTGATAAATACTGTAAAAGTTCGACATATTTATAGACTACTGAATGTTTTCTCGATGCTTTAGGATTTTATTGACTCAGTTATAGTGTATTGACTCAGTGATAGTGTATAGGCTCAGTGATAGTGTATTGACTCAGTGATAGTGTATTGACTCAGTTATAGTGTATTGACTCAGTGATAGTGTATTGACTCAGTGATAGTGTATTGACTCAGTGATAGTGTATTATTAGTTACACTGTTAGTAATTGAATGTGTATGGGATATACACCCTCAGTGGTCTCATAACATAAGAGCGAAACTCGAGTATACTGAAGGTGCAGTTACTAACAGTGTAACGAATATATCTCACCTTTCAATTGTACCTTTCACCGGTGTATTTTAATTGATATCACCTGAAAATGAACGAAACAAAAACTTACTAAATAACACGAAAAACATAAAATGACGCCATAAAAATAAACAAAATGACGTCATAAGACTGCGTCGTTATACTTCTATGAGGTATTAAAATATACCCGTGGTGTATGGAAAATACCCCATGGTCATGTGACCGCTCTAAGCCAATCTGATCGGGTCAATTATGTACGAGGTGAGAAATATACGATATAGAGGATATTTGTTGATTTCGGTGTAAAATCGTATTTTATTTCACGACTGTTCATAGAAAATGATATTTTCACGATTGGCGCAGCCGCGAATGAAAATATATAATTTATATTATCACGAGTTTAATAAAATACGATCTCACACCGAAATCAACAAATGCTCTTTTTATTTGATGATTTTGGACAATAAATAAATAAAATTAGCTAAACCGTCATTAGTTCGTGTATTCTGACGTCATAAAAATGACGTCATAAATTATTCTAAAACTGTCACTCGTTAGTGTGGTGGGAAAAAAGTGCTTTATTTTGTGAATTGTTGTCGCTAAATTGCAATTTTTTCGAATTGTATTATGTGTTTTATGTAAACATATGCATGTAAATACTGTACGTGTACATACATTTGCCAAGGGTTGTAATCCGCTACTTATAGATTAATGTTATTTATAGAAAATTATTTCGTTTTATGTTATATTTTCACTGCAGTAAAATCTTATATTTTCACTGCTCCAACAGTGAAAATTATTTTTTATTTCACCAATACAAATCGATATTTCACTAAAAAGCATATAATAACAATGAACCCACCAACATCAGCAGAAGAGAAACCGTTATTAATATTTTCTGGTCCTTTAACTGAGGCAAGTGGCGAATTGCCCATTGCCAATTAAACATAACACAATACAATACGCAAATAATTCAAACTGTTGTCAAAGGAACGGTCAATGCAAACCGGTTTAAAGGCTTGCCGAGCCGGTTACTTGGCCGTTTGATATTATCATGTTTGCAAGGTGTTGAACTGAAGATACAATACAATAATGTGTTTGTAATATTTCGCCATGAAAATCGATAATAAGTATGCAAACTATCCTTTATATCGTCAGTTTGCCGGAGCAAACCATTGTTTATTTTAGAAGTAGCTATTATTACATCAGCACTGAACTGCAGGTGTTTATACTATCCGCGAATTGACTTTTTTCATGAAAACTACAACTCGAAGTTATAGGCCCAGTTTACAAGGACTGCTTTTACATATATGTCTGAGTATATTCGTCAAGGAACATCGTGTAAAACAGGACTTGAGCTGGCATAATATTATGTGAACATCTTAGATCTTGCACAATTTCGTCTGCTAAGTGACCAATCAGAATTCATCAAATTGTAAACATAAACCAAACATTGAAGTTGGTTGAAATAATCAGGTATGTGAAATTCGAAAAAAAAACAACAACATACCATGATTTTAAAGCTGTAGTTCATAGAATTTAATTCAAAATATCTTAACTTGGCATTAGTTATAATGAACGTTTATGACGTTTATTCGACTGAAAACTGGTTCTTATTTATGAGTCATGTTATGATGTCTATGTTCGAAAACGATTTGTACAAAAGTAATATACACTAATGTACATGCTGATTTACTCCAGAGGCATCACCAGCTAACCCATACAGATAATTTTACGATAAAAAGTTACCATTTCGTTATTATTTTACCGATTTCAATGCGATTTGTTTGTATTTTGATCGGTAAGATGACCTTTAGAAAACAATTCTGCAAAGTTTTATTGGTATAAACATTTTTCTGGACTGCTGCTTTAATATACGCAAAACAAAGAAAAAAAAAGAAGAATTAATATAAAGCGTACGAGCATTTGCCCACTTTTTTCAAAGACACTCGGTCATAACACCGCGTTATACGTCTATAATAGGGAATTGTTTATCTGAAGATGAGTCCCGCGATTATGTCGCAGTGAAATGATCTTCATAGTTGGCTACGCGCCATTATTCATACGAGCGTTTTGGAGCGTGCAACCGGATCTATCATTATTTCCTGTCTGTCAATCACATTTGTCGGCAAACAGATTTAGTGGCGGGGAACCTTTTATGATATTGCTTGCACGTCCTACCCATGCGGTTCGTGGACGTTTGGTATACCGTTGCCTGAGCATCGTTAACATTTTGAGGAATGTTTATATTATCAACAAATAATTACACCTTTTTTGCATTTTTACGTAAACGCTGAATTCTGATTAAATAATACGCCCACGTGACCTGTCATCCATACCCCGATGAACCGACTGCGTATGCAATTACCTCTTTATTTTTCATGACCGTACGACTTTTTCAGTCGGCGTTTATGCAAATTAGGCGTAATTTTCCCGACAGTAATACCAATGAAATGCAGAAAAATACAATTCAATTCTTAAATATATGCACTATTCGGAAACCCGTCTAAACGAAACAAGAATGAAGTAAATATTTGCAGAAATTATGAAATACGCGTTGTACTGATGAAGTTTAACCTTGTTGGATTTAGTTTTAATAATTTAAACGCACCAAATGGAAATTGTTGTTCTCTTTATTTATAAGAATTTCAGCTGCGCCATGGTAAACACAAAACTGAGTCGTATTTTGCCACCGTTTTGGTATGAATACATGCATGTATAACTCAACTAATCGTAGCTGACATTTCAATCTGAAATTCTTATAAATATAGAAAATACAACAATTTCCATTCACTTAAATTTGGTGCTTTATAACTTTTGATGAGTGTATATATTTGTAAAGAAAGTAAGTACAGTTTTGAAAACCAATATTGTTTGGTCTAAAGAACATCGATAATTAATAATCAGAAGGTACCAACTACTTATGTTTTCAATGGCAGATGTTACCTTCTGGTGCTCAACCCTCGACATATACACGTATCAAATGGAAGTGCCATTCTATCGTGTATGATGGTTTACGCCTTGCCAATTTACTACTATAATTTCGAAGTGTATCGTCCCGTAGTTTTGCGATAGTGCTTTTGCGTAAAGAAATCAACAAAGAAATCAACAAAGAAATCAATAGCAGCATAATTCCAACATTTTACAATGTATTCCCTGTACGAGACAAAAGCAGTGCTTATATCGCTAAGGCAACAATGACCAGTGTGATAATTTCCATATCGCTCCTAGCCAATATCTTTCGAGAGTATTGTTAATGTCCATTCTTTGTAAGTGCCAATAAACCAAGAACAGAGCTATTATTGCAGAATAGCCATTACTTAATGGCGGCCGTATATTGAAAGTCGAGCGCTGTGTACCTTTGTGAACGTGTTTTCGAGATTACAATTATTACGGATCATTTACTAGACAATGTGTACAAATTACCGATCCATACATAGGTTGCGACTGATTCAGAACGTGTTGACATCGACTGTGTGAAATTCGATCCTTTGATGGCAGGCAATTTGTCAGACGCAGATTACCTTTACAGGTATTGCCTTATTTATTATTATTTAATAACTGCATGCTGGGATTTTGTATCGCTTTTTATGTATACCACGATTTTACACTGCGATTTACAAACCGTGATAATATGCTAATGCTCACAGTTTTTGCCGGGTTCTAGATTAGGTTTAGTTATATGTTTTAAAATAGCTCCACAAAGATTTGATACGAGTATTTTACGTATTTTACGTATTGTTTTCCTCCAATACATATAAGTATATTGACCACAGAAGTTATTGTTATTATATCATACTTACCACCGTAAAATATTAGCTTTTCATGCATTTATACAATATTCCGCGTCACTGTACTGCATTGTGTGATTATATATGAACATAGTTTTAATTCGCAGAACCAATATGGCATAGAGATGTTTGTTATATTAAATATCAAATGTGAATGCTCGGCTATTCACTTCTGAACAATACTCACAATATTCCGCGTCATTGTACTGCATTGTGTTATTATGTATGAACATAATTTTTATTCGCAGACCCAATATGTCATAGAGATGTCTTTTTTATGTTAAATATCAAATGTGAATCCTCGGCTATTTACTTCTTAACAATACTCCCTGTATGTAAATACATCTCGAATGGCCTACGCTTAGAATGCGCCGCCGATCATTGTTACGTTAATGCTTAAGAACGGGTATAAGAGAAGTTCGAAGAAGGACTCGGGACGTAAGTGTCTTGATTATAAGTCATCAGTCACGTATAATGTCCGGAGATTACATGCCATTATTTGGTCTTACCCCGACGAAATGATTTGTAATAACTATTGATGCGTGTGTTCTACGATTTTCGAATGCACTTGTTATGAAAATCCCTGCCAAGAATTCTATCCCGTATCGTTATTATTCTCGGGCTGAGACAAGGGTTTAAACTGTCCGAACTTGATCTGTCACCATGATACAATTTTATTGTGTTTCTATGTTGCATCTAAGTCATTATGACGTGGAAAAAGGTTAAACGGACTATGTCAACGAAAAATTGGGTTCATATTGCACTATAAATTATTTTATATAATAGTAATGCGCTATCCTAGAACATGTGCATTAAATAAATCAAAAATAATATCATACACATTAAGATATTTGATAAAAACTCATAAGCAAAAGAGTCTGAAAAAATTAAAACCCCAAGCGTGTATCGAAATTACGACTTAGGAGCTATACGAAGAAATGACAGCAGACAGGGCTTTCACCAACTGCGCTATCATACTAGGTAAGGAATTGAGAGTAATATATGGTTACATAACATGCTCCCAATACTCACGTCAAAATGTAAACTGGAAAAGGGCCAAACAAACAAGACCTATATTATAAATTGATTTTTATCTCATAATGCGTAAATTCTTTTCCCATTATATATACGCTGTTTTAACCGTTATTATATGCGGGTATTAATAAATAAATTGCAGATTTTTTTTTAAGAAATTGCCCCATTGGGGCCTTTTTAGATGGCATAGTCCCTTTAAGTCTAAATATGTAATTCAGACTTTGATGATGCGTAAGTAACGTGTTACTTTACCTAAAAAATGTAACATTTCCGCTTAACACATGCCGTTGAGTACATATTACTATTTAAACTTACAAATCCTTACTAAAATATTAAGGAGGGCAAAATATATTAATTTGAAGGTTGAATATATTTCATTGCTTGAGGCAATGAACGGGGCATGCGCTTTAACAATAAATATGGTGTTTTTAGCTTTTTGTGTCGCGTTATTTTCAATACATGCGTAATTATTATACTACAAATATATGTGGTGTTTAGTTTCTTTCAAATTTACGGAAAGTACACATTGTCGGTTTGGTCTTTCGGTAATTTCAAGCGCATAGGAAACAAACTAATCATTAACTCATTGGAAGCCGTTTATAACGTTGAACAAAATACACATATAGGATCTGACACGAGTTGTTATTTCATACCATATTTTATTAAACGAGTTCAGGAATTTTGTTAGTAAGCGAGCCTTTGACAGCGAGTGTCAGATCTTTTTATCACTTGCTTTTAAACGAACAAAACAATTATAATTTTACCAAAAGATGTTGATATACTAAAAGTTGTGTACTGACGTGACGTCATTTCATGTTGACGACGTTATTTCACCTAATAACGTCATGCGATTGGTCAGTCAAAGAATATGTAACCAATGAAAACGCTTAAAATGTTATCATACACATGTGTAAGATAAAAGTATTTGTAATGGCTGCATTACACGGTAAACAAGGTGTAGCATGTGATAAATAAATATTATATATACGAGTATAAATAGCCAATGTCCGTGCAAGAAAGGGCTAAATTATATCAAATTAATAACAGTTTTCCCGAAGGTGATATGAATGGAACATGATTTGAGACATTCACTGCGGCGTAGTGCGAATATTACATGATTGCGTTACCCTATAAGGCACATCGTGTGCAGACTGTCATGGTGCCGTATGCCGATCGATAAAAAACAGTTAACGGGGTACTGAGGCTTGCAAATATTGGGTGACACAATTGCCAGCAATGAAATTGATATTTTCCGGAGATAATATCGAAATGCGAGCTAGTGCAAGGATGTCAATCGATGCGAAATTAGAAATGATCTTTAATAACAAAAAAATTTGGTAAGTAAATAGTATTGTGGCTGTGAAACTATTAACAGTTATTTGTTTTCATTCTATAGCTCGGATATATTAAACTGCTACTGGCAAATATACATTCATGAATATATTACAAAGCCTGTTACGATGTATATATTAGCTTCCGTACCGGAATCAAATCATATCGATATAAAAGTACTGCATTGGAAATGCAGCTATTATATTAATAAACACGTGAAACACGTGCGCGAACAAAACCAAGCATAAACATAAGAAACTATTCGGACACATAGTTCATGCTTATAAAGCTCACGAGCGTCCGGTTAATGTGTCCGAGCTATATGTCCAGTTTAATATTCAAACACTGGTGTATTGCAACCTGTACCCAAGTAATCTAAGTCATTAGATATTTACCGTAAAAGACGTTTTTATTTGTTGCACTGACAAAAGCACAAAAAGAGTGTATGATACACAGGTTAATTGTTGGTTCGGTAGAATATCGATTTTAATTGACGAGTGATCATAAGAATTCATGTTTTCACGAGTCGCGCAGCCACGTGTGAATATAAAAAATAAATAAATTATTTATTTATAGATATTAATATATATATATATATATATATATCCGTTTCATTTCTTGTTTTAAACAGTGAATTGCCAATTTCATTTCACTGATATTTCCCTATAATTTACTGGAAAGCATAAAATAAAACATGTCTGTCAATAACACAGAGAGACATCTAAATTTGCAAACAATAAACATATTGTTTTTTTTATATAGCATATCGTGTAGAGACGTTGGAGTGACAACATTAGGCTATTAAAATGACGTACAATATATCGACATCACCTTAAACTAGTTTAATATAAAACTCGCAATTTTGAGAAAAGAAAGTAATCTGTCCTCTTAGTAGTATTAGTGCTTAAAACAGTAATATTTAAGCTAAATCAAAAATCAATAGACGTTTCTACAAATGTCCAATCACATGTATCAAAATAGTGTTTTCCCCAATCAACGTACTCTAATATCATGTGTTTAAAGCAGCAGTTCAGAAATATGTAATAAACATTAAACACTGCAGAAATCGTTTCTAATGGACATCTTACCGATCAAAATACAAAAAAAAACGCATTGGGAATGTAATAAGGTTTTCGTAACTTTTTATCGTATAGTTTCTGTATGTAATAGCTGGTGATGCCTCTGGAGTAAATCAGCAAGTACAGTAGATGTATTCCAAACGTACCGAGCGTTTTTGAACATAGATATTATAAAATGTTTTTCGTAAATAAGAAACGGTTTTCAGTCGAGTTATCGTCATTAATGTTCTAGAACTAAAATATAAATTTAAGATGTATTGAATTTTATTATGCCACTAGTGCACAATTACGTTGAAGATGCTGACCCAATATTTTTAAAAGTTATCATACCACTGACCGATAACACAAATTAACCCCGCCTACTTTCTGTAATATCATGTCCCTGACTGATAACATGCCCACATTAACGAATATCATGCTACTGTCTCGCGTGCAAGGATTGTTTAGTCCCGCCCACTTCTCTGAACAACTTTTTGTAGGCGTGGAATGTCACTTACTTCGTTAAAATGTAAACAAAAAATAGATCTATAGAATTACAACATTTTAATTCACAAAACTAACATTTACTGGAACAAAACATTTAAACATTATTCAGTTAGAAAGAAATAAGTTATTATGTCAAATCAGCATTATGCAAAATCATGCAATGCACAGCATAGAAAACCTGTCAATAAAATCTTAGAAAGCTGACATTTTTAAAAGCTGAAAAAATTACAATCGGATATCACAAAAATTTAAATGTATTAACGAATTGGATGAAATTTTGTGTCTGTTCATTTTATCTATACAGTAAAAATGGCTAAGGATATGAAACCAAATCACTCAGGCCATAATTGTATCAACAAGTGAAAAGGAACTGCAAAGTCCCTACTTTTAATTATAAGAAATCGAACAAAATACTAGAATCTAGCCAGGTAACAACAACATTTTATTTGAAATGAAGTGTACAAAAATAAAAATAAAATGAAATAAAAAAGTATAAAAACAACAACATGCTGTTTAAGAAATTATGGTCAATTTAACAAAAATGAACTATTACTTTTAATTAGAAATTCAAATAAATACTAGCCATTATAATTTGATTTCACAACAAATCAATTTACTTCTAAAGCCAGTAAAGGAAATTTAAAATTTAAAGAAAAACATGGCTTTAACAATTATAAACTATAGGTTTAGTTACAATAAAATGCAGAAAAGTCAATGTGTTTTAACTTAATATTTTAGTCCAACATGAAATAGGGAAATAAATAAGGAAAAGAAAATAAGGGAAATGATGCACAACCATGAAAGAACAGGAAATTGAAAAAAAAGTTTTATTAATTAATTTACTGAAATAACAACTAGTTAAATGCAGTTTGGAACTTGTAGACAAGATAATCTGCTTATTGATACACTAACACATATTCACTAGCTAAATTCTATAGTGTCTAGAAATTGTCACATCAAAAATTGTTACTCACAGTCTATTGCAACAACTTTCACACGTGTGTCAACTTTTTGTTTTCACTGCTGTGACCTTGAAAATATGTAAGAAATTCCATCACCTTTTGAACATAACTCACAATGACATTAACAAAAGAGCATATGTGAATAAATGACTTAATTAATTATCCTATGGCTCTAAAATGTTTATTGCATACTGTAAGGCAAATAATAAGGCAAAGGATTATAATTTGACTTTTATTTGTGCTCTCAAGATGGTATTACCAGGACACTCACCAACTGCTTACTCCGCCAGGAAGCACGTGATATACAGAAGCTCTGTGATACCCGTTGCTGTCCCACCAATATTATGCAGCTTACATCACAAACACGGCAGGCTGCATCTCTGAATCCTGAGTGCAGTTGCTTTCCCCACCCAGTTTTACATCGCGTGTGGGCAATAGTTTTTCAGAAATTATCGTCAACATCTCAACATTATGCACTGATAGAAAAGTTGAATAACGATTCACTTGATAATTAATCCACGGGTTGTTTTACTCTTAAATTTGTTTCATTGTTGAATATTCACATTACACACATACTGCAAACAGTTGAAAAGTACCTAATCGTTATATCGACTGCAGTCTACTTCTTGTGTGTGTCAATAGATAAAATGACGTAAATGTATTTATATCATGTTCAATGTTCCAATAAGTAGCAATTTCTCACTTCATTGTTTTGTTTATTGGTTGAATGTGTTTTAAAATGTTAAGTTGTTGATGATTTTAACAAGAACTATTTTATAGGCGTAACTATGTATCGACGCAAGTATACGCCATAAGGCTGTCTCATTTGCATATTGTGTTGTACTGTAAATTGCGAAATGGTTGCGATTTAATTAATTCATTTTATGTTATTAATTATAAAAACAATATTTGCAAAACGCGGCATAATAAATAGAATATATGGTAGGTGACGTTTGATATCATGTGATATCAGACTCGTCCGATATGGCGTAGGAAAAGGCTCGGTTAGCCTCGCCTTTTTTCTACACCATACCGGACTCGTCTGATATCACATGATATCAAAAGTCACCAACCATATATTATCTATATATTCTATGGACTGCGGCTTTAAGGGTAACGTCTTTTTACAGTGAATGATAAAGTTGCTGAAATGTGGTAATGTTAAAACTTTTAACAAAAGCTGTGGAGTTTAAAATGGTAGCGGCAAAACCTGAAAAGGTTTATTGCAATCTCCATCAATAGTTTACGTCAAAGAAATGTCCCGAGTATAATGGAAGCAAAAACACATAATGAACATGTGTTCTGCTCTTACAATGACGTAAACGGAAACATAACTTAACAAAAAGGCAGAAATACGATTGGTCGTAATTAAACTATCGGATGGTTGCAAAAAGATATCATTGTTTTTCTCTCACTTGCACGTGCCAATTACACGAATTTAGTCAATTAAAGCCTATCGTAAATTGCACCCAGAAACAGTTACAGCTGCATCTTGTCTTTTGTTCTGAACTACGCTTTCGGTGACATTAATTATGTGTTGTGTAAGATGGTGCATTCATTCGGTTGAATAATTAAATACATATTGCGTAAACTTTGGTCTTCATAACAGATGGGATCTGATGCACTGAAAACATACATGTATCCATTGTTCTTGTTAATATTTTTGAATAATTTTTCAATGAGTTCTTCATAAAAAGAACGCATGCATGTATGTATGCAGTGTTTCTTGTTGTGTTAAAATCCCGGCCCCTTGTTAACAAGACAAGTTGAGGCTGTTTTTGTTATTTCAAAATGGAATTGAGCCCAGATATGTCGGCATCTGGCCCAAGCATGACGTTCACTAAAAATCTGGATCAATTGTAAGTGTTTGTCAAGAATATAGTATACGTAATTCTGAACTACGATTTGAAGATTTTAATCAACTCCTAACATTTGTTGTTTACTTTTATAGAAAAATAAATAGATCTATATAAACTATGTTTGGGGTCTGTTCAGCTGAGCTAAGGCTAAACAGGATCCTGGATTTAATACTGAACATGGGGCCTTTACTACAAGGTACTCAAACCGTACAGAAAACAGACATGTATTATACACGTTATGAACCCCATGTGCATTAACAGTTGATTTTGCTGCTTACGCCGGTGTTCTAGCACATTAAGTTGTTTGATGGTCGTTGCCATATACATAACTAGGAAAATATTGCGAGATATTAAACCGGAAATTGCGTCACGTTATAGTGGTGGCCAGAAAATTAACGACGCTGGATCAGGCGATGCCTTTCTACTTTTTGAAGCATTACTATTATTATCGAACACTCTTGGGTTTTAAGGCAAAAGGTTATTCATGTAAGGACCGTACGGACGTTATATAGTTTACCTTGTCTGATTGTTTATTCAAGTCATATATTTAATAATAAACTCATTTTTTTCTGCTCACACTTGCTATTTTAGTTAATACATTCTCTACGTTTGTCAATATATTTATAAATCTAGTATCGATGTGATTACGTGTCCTTTTTATTTTGTATATATTGTATATATTTGTATATATAAAGTACATATTGCAATAGGAATTGTAACACCGTATTGTGGCTTAACATTTATAATCGCATCAGATTCAGAGCTGACTTTCCAATTATTTTAATGAACTGTTTTACATAATATTTATGTTTTTATTGTTTTAGAACATTCTGACTTCATCAAGTTGCGAACTACTAATTTATATATCTTAATTCCTCAAAATTGTCACAAGTAAGCCAGTAGACCTACATCTAGAGGATAATGTGTAGGAAAACATTCACAGTCAATAAAAATAAGTTATATGTCTCAATCGGTCACTTTCCTAAAATAAATGACTAGCGGTTGTAAATAAGGGTATATCTTATATAATAAATATCATCTCGTATCACTTTAACTTAATGTGGATATGAAGAGACGAAAGTCCACTAACACAGTTCATTAAAGTCATAAATATAATACATATGCGTTTGAACTCTTCGGAGTCAGTATCTGCCTGATTGTATATTCCACGAGTAATTGCAATGTTGGATTGAATCGGAATAGTAATTAAAGAAGCCTCGTTATTCTAATGATGCTTTCTTTTACAGACAGTCGCTCTATATTACAGTAGAAGATACAGATTGTTGATAATGGACTGCTACCAAAATTGCTGTTGTCTTTAACCAAATTTGTTCAGTGGCAGAATTTAATTGCGTCTCTACATTTCTAAATGATGGCTAATAGCGACTTTAAATGTCTTACTAGCTTTATAAGGATAACAAATCACCATTTAATGAACAGAGACCACTGCGGTTGTCTTGAAATTTGATTACTCATATTCGCATGCTTCGTAGCAGCAATGCTGCATGTAGTAATTCGTAAACGGGACTATGTCCACGAAAGTTGTCTTAAGATGGCAATACGAGTAACAAATCAGAAATTTAGATATTAATATTAGTGTATAATTATGGCAAAATTAAGGTATAGAAAACTGGACGGCCTTTTAGACAAGTGTGGAGAAAAAACATTAAATGTGAAATGAAATTTTCATGATGTAGGTATTATGTGATTGGCCCTTGTCTAGTTTACGTTTTGACGTCAGAATTGCTTTCTCTGCCTGCAGTCCTTTGATTAGAGGTTAAGTTTGTTTGTATTGTGCGTTCATGTATGCTAATTGTTTTAGTATTCATTCATTGTGTGTTTTAAAGTCTATATTAGAGGTACTAAATCTCAGTAATTCATCTTTGTATTTTGCGTTATTATATATTATTAAACCGTTCAAATTAGTGTGGTTTCAGTTACATTTGTTTATGTATTCATTGTTTGTCCATATTGTTCTTACAATTAATTGAAAACGTCTATGTGTACATCTTTACATCTGTCATGATAATAATTCTAAGTTGTATACAACGCGTGACTGATAAAATACAATCTGAAATATTACAGTATAAAATAAGCCAAAACAGTCTTTTAACATCACTCCTATGACAGTTATGTTTGAAATAATTTTAAGCGACCCTCTGGATGTAAAATTTGGTTAATGTTTATTGCGCCGTGTGCTGTGTTTGAGTATGCTTCGTAAATAAAGCCCAACACATGTCACAAATGGCATGTTCTGTCGTTTAGGAGATTTTTGTCGCGGTACATCATTTACCGTATGGTGGCACCTCCAGGTGGAAATCAGAATTTACGATATTCCTTTGCAGTAACACACTTTCATTTAAGGCATCGACGTATCGCTGGAAGCCATGATATCAATATAATGTTTGCCGACTAGCCATTGAACACTCGGTTACTGATTACTGAATGTACAGTTCAATAATATTTAGTATTATAAATGTGACCGGTAGTCTGTTTGTAGCCATCTTTGTTGATATTTTCTTGTCACATCACAGACACCTTAGTGTTATGTATGTGTATGTAAAACATTCATGCGTAATTACAAGAATGATGTCACATTTTTACAAAGAACCTAAAGATAGCAAACTTATTTATGATTGTAATATTTTCAACACATTCGACGCGTTTCACCGTAAGAGTAAGTTTGAATGATGCAATCATTCATTTAATAGGGCATAATTGAGTTGTTGATGAAAAATCAAACAATGTTCTACATTCAATTCAATTTACATTTTACGTCTTTTATTCGTAGTATCATCACCGAAACACTGGTTCTCATTGTGTAATACTGCCAGCAAAATGCAATATTAAAAAAGACATTCACTATTATACTTAAACCATGTTTCTATTTTGTGCAATTAGGACCACATAGTGTTAATTCCTAATAAATCAAGGTTTTGTCAAAATACTAGAATGTAATATCACTGCATATTAGACGATGCAATAAAATCCTTTAGAATGTCACACATTACCAATCTGAAACGCATCTCTATAATCGGCTCTGGCTGTGTGTGCCGTCATAAAATCGGGAAAGTAAAAATCATTATTATTGAGTTTTGTCATTCGTTTCGCAGTTTCTGTTGAACTGTTATCTAATATTATGTCAGTGCTATATTATAGAGGCTTTGACAAGTGTTTTGACATGTTACAATTACTTTATTATAGGAACGGTGATTGAATGATTGGATACTATACAAGATGTGTGTTTCCACGTATCCATGCAAATCTGTAGCTTTTAAAGCCTGCCGCATTTTCAACAATTTAATGCATGCAAAACTATTCCTAGATACAAAATAATATGCTTCTATGAAGGCTTCACTATATTTCGTATTTGATAAAAGGAATAAATGAATAATTCGATTTGAAAATATTCTGTCATGTGCTTATATATCTGAATTGAATTCCACACAATTACTTATTATGTTTTGAGTATGTGTTAAATACCCAAAACGAAAATACAATGCGTTTGAACACTAATGTTGTTTCTGGTGTTCAGTCGGTTGTCGTTTTACATTGAATATGTATTAAATACCAAACAAGAAAAGACAATGCGTTTGAACACCAATGTTGTTTCTAGTGTCCACTGGTTTGCCGTTTTACATTGAATAGTAAAACTATACGTATGTTAGGTTTGGTTGGTATAACACAAATACAAAAACCAATAGTATCGAACACTGATTTCGTATTAAGCAATCGTGTTCACTGGCATTTGGTAATAATACAGATTTTTTCGCATACATAATATCGTGTTGAAATGAACGAATACAATCAAATGGTATCCACATTTGTACAACACGATTCGAATTTAAGTGTGTATGTACGATCTTACAACAGATATAGTGGCATTGTATGTACAATCTTACAACAGATATAGTGGCATTGTATGTACAATCTTACAACAGATATAGTGGCATTGTATGTACAATCTTACAACAGATATAGTGGCATTAATACACTTAACAAAATACAGTTTATAAACGTATACTTCTTTTTTAAAATGGAATAAAAGTTAAGAAAATACATTGCTTCTAAAAGCCCAATAAGATAGTTTGTAATTACCAACTAGTTTTCGTCTGTACTTGCGGACACTCAAATATATGTATATACGTTGACTTGACAGTTGGTTTAGGTTACATAACGCTAATAAGCGATGCACAAGTCGAGACTAGTACTTGTTGATTTGTTTCATATTGACGTGTTTACTTCGTCATTTTTATGTTGTTGTTTCAGGTTTCGTAAAGTTTTTTTTCCGGTGGCCGTTCATTGTCACTTTCATCTGCTGATTTAAAAAATACTTGATATGAAAGATCGTACATACTTACTTTAACATAGTTTGTATCTTGTTCTAGAGCTATTTGAAACACATTTAAATAAGAAATGTAGATACAAATGAATACCGATTAACAATGGTACGTATAAATGAGTTCGTGTTTGCTTATATATCGTGAAAAATGTTTAACATGGAAACCAGTAACGACTCTATCATACGTATAACTGTTTTGTTAGACGTACCCTACGTTTTTTTATGCATCTGAAATGCATATCTACTTTATATTTGAATCGTTTTTTGTACTAGATCTAACTGTGAATGTAATGTTCAACTTATGTTAGACCTATTGATTTAAGCTCGATTTTGTCGAAAACCATAGGCTTATTGAGACAATTTCGAGTCAGTTCACCAGTACTTTGTTGTTGTTTTTTTGTGAAAGATCGTTCGAACGCTCCCCGAGTAGGGATCGAACTCATGACTTCCCGATCGCAAGGCGGACACCATTTTCTTTTCACCTCCGCGACCTCAACGCGGTTCAACTTGGAAATGGTGTAGCCACTAATAACTTCCCGTGTCATCACCAGACACTTCGGTAACATACATCAAACTAGCTCTGATCGTGAGCTGTGTTCAGTCTGATGACGTGACTGTATTGTTTAGAGAGCACTTCAGCGGCTATTTGATGCGTTTGCCATTTTCCATCATGGAGAGCGTATTTATCTCTTGTACCAGAGCGTGGTACCGTTAACTATAGACGATAAAACATTTCAAGGAAATTCCCCGGAATTAAAAAGCTGAGAGCTATCAATGTTGTGACAATACTCGCGATCCGACGGCCTTGGGCACAATTAATGTCACCGGGAGTAAATATTTATTTCTTCCCGTCAAAGCCAGCTTGAGAAAACTGTCACGTTGCGATTTTTAATGTCAGTGAAAATGACGCACGCGGCTGGGCGATGATACTAATGACATCTGAGTTAGCGTATCTGTTAATTGATTTTGAAATTGACTTGCACAATACTTCTTATTCAAATAACATGCGACTGCCTTAAATGTATGTCCATTTCCACAACTACATTTGTGTAGGTCTTACAAACGTGCAAAATATACAGCACTTGCTTAACATTATTTACTTATCACAAACTAGTCTAGAAAACAAAAAGAAACGGTTTACAATATTTCTTCATCGCTGAAAAATATTGTATTAGTGAAACTTTCTATTTACTTATATCTTCTATTTTGTTCAACCTTCATGTATGATGTAGTAGTATATTAATAGGCGATAGCAAAATACCTAGTTTAAGCTATGCAATTATACCACGACTTACGCTATAATTGTGTATTCCATGTTTCAAAAGCAACGTATATTAATTTTATCTTAACCTAACGCGTTTCTATTATCCGGTTCAGAACGTTGCATACTATATGTATAAATGATTTCCGTGACATTTTCCATAAAGTGTATGTAATATCCGGTAAGAGAAAAATCTGAAATTTTATCACACAATCACACCGTTCGCAGTTATAACTGGAATCACACACCATTGGGAGGTTTTCTAAAATGTTTGTATTTTAGATGCATCAGATCTGTTCATAATTCTGCTTAATACATGTGTTTGAATTACCCTCATCCGAAGTGATAAGAATATAATGTAATATCTGTTAATATATCACACCAAAATGGGTGGGAATTGAAATTTTGTCAGACAATCACGCCGTTCGCAGTAATTACTGGAATCACACACCGTTGGGAGGTTTTCTAAAATGTTTGTATTTTAGATGCATGAGATATATTCATAATTCTGCTTAATACATGTGTTCGTATAACTCTCATCCGAAATGATAAGAATAGAATGCAATATCTGTTAATATATCACCCCAAAATGGGTCAGAATTGACAATACGTTACGAAATAGATAAATGCTAGTTATTTCGTGGTTTCGATTGCGGACCAGATTAAATGCCTTTGAGACTGCCGACTGTTATCCTTTTACGCAGAAGTCCTTTATAGTATATTCATGATTATTATTGTGAAAATAGGTCAAACATGCCAAATCTTCAATGCTGTCAAGATAAGTTGGGCATATGCTGTGGTTCTATAATATTTATCCTTAAGTGTTAAGTGGTCCAGAATTGTTAATTCAAAACGTTATGATTCATTTATGTACTAGTAATCAATAATTAAAATTAAAACGGTAACTTCCGGACTTATGACCTGTTGAAAGCTTTTTGTTACAGCATGGGAATAAATTGAATAACATGTCTATTTTGTCTTGGATTTGTTTCGTTTACAAAAAGCTAATATACATGACATTATACACAGTATGCATTTAATTTTTGCCACTAGTAGTTTAAGTTCCGATTAATCTATTAAAAATGATTCATTAATATTAATTACTTTGGAAAGTTATAGCCACATACATTAACAGGCGATTGTTAAAAAAGGTAAATAAAATTAAAGTCAATGCCAACTTAAATCGAAGCAAAAGGATTTTTAGTCTCACAGTAAATTAGAACATGATTGACATTAAGGCCATACCAATTTGATTCTATGTTTAGCGTCCTCGGGCTGTTAGGTTTCAGACGTAGAACGAAAAAAAAAACACTTCTGACAATGTGAAAAATCGAGTTGAAAATCGTATAAAAACGGAACAAAGGGGACTTTAAGGTATTTTTACTAATATTTGTAAAACATAGCGTGCAACACAGTTAAAATACTGTATTACAGTAGGTTCTTACTATGAAGATAATATATAACAGTTTTGCAAGTACACCTTTGCTTTAGTATGTACCATTGCCATTAATATGTTGTGAAATAAAACATGTTTTATTATCGACATGTTGTTTGTTTTTCCCTGCCTGGTTTGTAGGTTTCGAAAAATCATGGGGACGCTAAACATAAAATCAAATTTGAATGGCCTAATGCAAACGCCAATTGCATCTGAATACCATTGCAACGGGCCTTTCCAGTTATATGTCACTAACATTTAACCCTCCTCGTTACTGATTTCCATTCATCAAACTTCAGAAACGCGTTAATATTTGGTTAGCACATAAATGTGTGATATCTGACAATGCAATGATTGGATGATTGGACAAAAGTTTCCATTAATTTGCATATAAACGACATATGTGGAATATCTGTTGTAGCAGTTGTTTAGTTTGAATATGCGTTGACCGTTGCAATGAATGATTCAATTCAATTAACATTCTGGCGAAACCATTCACATAAGGATTATATACATGAATACGTACCAGATAATTGCAATGTTAGAGTATTATATACATGCATACGTAACGTACCGGATAATTGCAATGTTAGAGTATTATATACATGCATACGTAACGTACCGGATAATTGCAATGTTACAGTATTATATACATGCATACGTAACGTACCGGATAATTGCAATGTTAGAGTATTATATACATGCATAGGTAACGTACCGGATAATTGCAATGTTAGGGTATTATATACATGCATACGTAACGTACCGGATAATTGCAATGTTAGAGTATTATATACATGCATACGTAACGTACCGGATAATTGCAATGTTAGAGTATTATATACATGCATACGTAACGTACCGGATAATTGCATTGTTAGAGTATTATATACATGCATACGTAACGTACCGGATAATTGCAATGTTAGAGTATTTTTTTATTTTACGTCACAATTAGCAATTAGCACAAAGCACCTGCTCCATCAATACAGAAACATCCAACTAACAACATACAGTCCTAGATACCAACATGCCGGGCCCGGCTAGCTCAGTTGGTAGAGCGCTAGACTGTCAATCCGGGGATCGTGAGCTCGGGTCCCAGCCCGGCCACATAACTTGTGTAGGGATTGGTCCCCTTTACCTCCGATTCAAATAGGGCAGTTGTCAGTTACAGGCATAAGTATGTGCACTTAGTACTGGTAAACCGCATAGATCGGCTTAGCTTGCCCATGAAAAGTGTGAGAAGGTTAACTGACTGTCTTGATATGACTGAAATACTGTTGAAAACGGCGAAAATCAATCATAGACATCAACATACTGCGTGCAAACCTAGACAGAATGCTTACAAATCTAGTCGATGTATAAAAACCGTACGGTCCATCAACGCGCATTCGATTTATACCTGTTTAAAGTCACGTTCATATACAGTTCTGTGCATAAGGAAAATATATTTTTTTTCTGTTATTCCAATGATTTGCTTAAAGCACATTTAGTAAAGTACTTACCTTACTATTTATTAAACGAGCACGTCATTGAATTTACTGTTTGGGGTGTGAGCGCATGGTATGAACATCTTAGTATCAGTACATTGTAGGACATCATATATCGCACTTGTGTTTCTTTGTTCTTTAATTTGTGTCTTAATTGGTCACCAAGATATTCAATATAACGAGACAACAGCTGTATCAGACCAATGGAAAGTTCAAACAAAGTGATTGTATTATTTAGACCAGGGCTGGTATTTATAAAGAATCTTAGTCGAAAATTAAGAATTTTTTTTAAATTCTCAAATTTTATGACTGGATTTTCTGACAGTCATGCATTTTTGGAATACTTTGACACATAATTATAATATAATTCAAAGTGTATTAATATCTAGCATTAGTTATGCAAATGTACCAAAGCATAGTGTTTTAAACACAAATTCTAATTTTGACTTATGTTCAGCTTGAGTTAAGAATGGCTTAAGAATCTTTTCAAATATGGGCCCTGTACATGTTTTCATATATCGAACCAGTGTGGACAAAAGCTTAAAGGGACCTGTTCACAGATTGACGAATTGACAATTTGTCTCCGATAAAATAAAAGAACGGTGTTTACACGGGAGCAAAATAACACTACGGACCTAGAAATATACTGTAAAAACCGCTTCGTTCATAAGTAATCGTCAGTTAAAATTAATAAAATTATAAATAATAATTTGGAGTGTTTCTGTTGTTTTCGTTGAAATTGTTGACAACACGTGAAACACTTACATAAAGTAAATAATGCGATATTATACATAGTCGGAATAGCTGAGTCGGTAAGGCGATAGCCTTTTAATCTAGAGGTCCCGGTTTCGAACCCCGGCGGAACCATTTTTTATTCTTTTCTTTTTTTTCTAAATACTTTCTTGTTACTGTACTTGAGCTTTTTAGTTCCGATGCTTAAATCTGTCAAGTACAGACATTTAATGACATACTTAAAAATGCGAAAATCTGTGAACAAGTCCCTTAAAATTATTTTACAAAACGTTCCGTACGTCGGCTGCAAAGCACTAATCAATAACGACGAAGCAATAAGTACTCTAGCGAGCCTGGCCTCCCATGGTCCATAAAGAAAACTCGCACATTGAAACGTGTAATTATAAAAAACCCATTTACGGATCATTGGCATTCAATGAAGTTTCAGCGCATTTCCAAAGAAATTAATTACGTTGAACATGACTATCATTTCCTACACGGTTGTCAGCTTTCAGATTATGACCTGCTCACCGTTGGAATTTTTGTCAATTGACCATTTTATTTTCCTCCGGACGATCAATTATTGAATGCTCGAAGATTGTAGCCGAGTTGCCATATAAAATTCATTTATTTCACATTAGAGACGCTCTAATAAGATTAAGGTGGCTTTAGTCAACTTCTCAATTGCCGTATCATCAGAAACACTATTGATTACACGCAGATCTTCGTCATACAGCTCCGTCAGCTGAACTAATTCCCAGCTATGTTTCATAATACGATTTATTGTCATTTATTTCAATCGTTGTGCGTCGCTAGGAAATTGACAACAAAGGAGTACTTCGTTTGTTAAAAAGCAGTACCAATTTGTTGTGTTATCGCCTAGTTGTAAACATGTGCCTTTCTTTGATCTGGGCCAGTTTGATCAATATATTTTTACCACATGCTATACCTTGTTTCCCGTGTAATACAACCATTACGATTATTTTTATCTTACACATGTGTAAGATAACATTTTGAGCGTTTTCTTTGGCTACATTTTCTTTGACTGACCAATCGCGTGACGTTATTTTGGTGCATGACGTCGTCAAGCGACTTGTGTACTGAAACAGAACACCATTAATGGCAAATATCCATTTTATAATTGAACTCTGTAATAAAACATATTTATAGATATGTGACTGTTTATAATATGCCATACAGAGCTGGCTTTTAGACGATGTCTCATATTTGCTCATATCCTATATTAACATTTTATTGCTTCTTGGCAATAAAATTGTTTGCACAAAAGCATGCTTGATTCAAGCCGCCGTTATGTGTTGTAGACAGGGTTTGTTGTTGTTGATTCAAGCCGCCGTTATGTGTTGTAGACAGGGCAAGCCGCCGCCGTTATGTGTTGTAGACAGGGTTTGTCTCAATCAAATTTATGACCAGTCGATGTATTGTACTTTCTCAATAATCTCTACTAGACAAGGAAAACGTTTTCGCTTTATTTTTAAAGTGATCATTATACACTTCTAACATCAAAGAATAACATGAAGCACACTTTGAATGAACCCGTCAAATGACTAATAATAATTACCTTCGTGTATTGTTTTTTTTAATATATCAGGAACATGTAGTGTGATTTAATAAAGCCCATTTTAATTATGATGTCAGACATCAATAATATCAGTTTATCGGTTGATCCAATGTTGTTGTTTGTATGATAGAATATCGTTGTTCTATCTATTCTATGTGAGTACATTGGAGAAAAACTAATTACTGTTGAACCTGACATTCGTGATTTGATATGCCTGGAACGTATGTTTCAATAGCACGTCGTATTTCAAAATGCAATGTAGGATTATAATTTTCCCGAGCCGTTACCAGAACATCCTTAGGGAATCGTTGGTATTCTGGTTAATTAACGAAAATAATTATATCCATATAGAATGACATAATGATCAATTACCATGATTGTGCTTCTATCTGTTATAGTGTTGCGCTACAGACTCCGAGACCGGCGCCGAGCGGTTTGCGCGCGGCCTCGGGATGTATTGATGCTTCCGACATTCAATATATTCAACAGAAACTATAATACATCAAATGTTACTTAGGCTATTTTGCCTTTGATTGACTTAACTAAAAAGTAAATTAAGTCGATTCATAATTTAAAAGTGCGACGTTCAGTGGATAATGCCTTAGTGCAGTTCCCCAATGAATCTGCACGCTATAACGAAGTTTCCAACCACCAAGACACCAAGCAGCGTACCTAATTGTTTCTGCTTCTAGGCCTTTTACAATTACTGCAAACTTTCGGAATAACTCCGAAAACCCCATCGACTTCTGTACAAACTACCCTGAAACCTGGGCAGCACCGTTTGAAGCTTTGAATCTTACAGTGGACACACAAATGTCGCAAAATATAATATTTAAGCTCTTTGCCACGCTGTTGCTATAACGCATCAGCAAGAGATCTGCCTGACTGAAGCATTATCTGGCCCAGATATACCAGTGAACCACAGCGCCGCCTACCCAGTACTTTAACTTAACTTAACTTTAACACTTGCTTCGAAATAAAATCGTGTACAAGCACATGATAAAAACGTGGACAACGTAAAATCCTTGCGTTGTTATGTTTACTTCGTTATTTATTTATTTTTGTTTTCTCATTTTATCTCGTAATATATATACCTGGACCAATAATGCAACAAGTCTGTGTCATTGTTATAAAATAATAATGATTCGATTAAAACTTTGTAAAAAATAAATCTTCAATCTCCTCATAATCGTCTCCCGTGAACATTTTCAAATTTGTAAGTTTTTAACTCATATATCAGATTTGACAGAATTCATTATATAATCAACCGTAGAAATGTAGATAATGCGTCAAGATAAAGCTGCCACAGTGTATTTGTGTTCACATACTTTAGATACAACACGCAGTTTTATTCACAGTGTAGGAATTTGACGTGCCTATGAGATTAAAATAAAATTAGCCTGACTTTTCGAACCTTGGTATTATTGGTTTACGTACAAAATTCAATACGCCGTATGAAACAAAGTAATCCATGAGTAGTAATTTATGATTCCACTAATATTATATCAAAATGTCACATTCCTTTAAATGTAGGGTCGTCTCTTTAACAATGAAGTTTAATAATTATTCAAAACATTTGTGTTACATCTGTTTGGCGATAATATTTAAACTTTAAATAATGTTAAATTTCCAATATCCGACATGTGGTGATTTTCCAGTCCTAGTATTCATTCAATTGTTTCGATATATAAGGCTGAAATTAAAGCAGAAACAACACTATACATGTATCTGCCAAGGGCTGTAAAGCACGCACTCATAATTTCAGCCAATTTATCATCATTAGAATATGTACGTCGTCTCAAACATCGCCGTGTCTTTGTGTAGTGCTGGTATTTTGAGGAATCACACATATAATTCAACTGACGGCTGCTGAATCGTATCTTACCGTTGTTACTGTGTCGAAAGCTGATTCCGATCACAGATTGACGAATAGACTGTTTCCAGTTTCATGGCATATTTAAAACAATGCACAAATGTGTGAACAAGTCCCTTTAAATTACTCCTGGCAGAGACAACCTTAGACAAAATTTAGGCTTTTGCACACATGCCCTTTCACCTGCTTAATGGTAATAGATTTTCAGGCGAATTTCCCCTGGTCTTATTTCGACGCATCCAGTAATTGGTTCTATTTTGTAAATGCATAATGGTCTCAGTTGAATGAGTTTATTTTAAGAAATGCATTCAAATAACGTTATAAAGCACTCCATTTGTTGAGAACTACATGATATACTGTTTGGTTTATTTCATCTCTCCCCCCCCCCCATTTTAGTTTCAAAAATAAAGGGACACCAACACCAGTCCAATGTCGGAATTAAAACGTTTAAAATATTCGACACTCGACATCGGATTAAAATCATGTACTAATGTACTTGTGCTAGTTAAACACTGGTTACTTTTCTCAGTTCAGATCTATCTCCCCGCTTTGCGTTGCTGCCTGCCCGTTCATGTTATTAAATTTCAGTCAGATTATCCGTATTGCTTCTGACAGAAATCAATGCACGGGGCAAGAATGTAACCTTTTTATGATTGAATATTAAAATCAAGTTATACTCCCTGCGTTGATATAATCCAATGTGTCTATTTCGCAGTTTAGGTTTGGCAGGAGAAGCGAAATACGTAAATTTCCTATCGCAATAAGTTCTTTCAGTTTAGAATGCAACACTTTCTCACTCATAATCATATTGTAATTGTCAAACGTTATTTACATAACTAAAATTACTACTATTATTATGACGTAAAATAGCTGGCGTCTACGTATTGCCATCTTTGGGTATTTTGCACAACAGGAAACTATAGATTATTCACAAAATGAACAGTTGGCATTTGTTGTCGTAAATTTGCCTGCTTTCAAGGAACTAAATTTAATTTATAACCTATATATAATTCCCTGCTCATTGAAGTAGACAGGTTCTAATGTATTTCTTTCGTGTGGGGGCTTTAACCTTTACTGTCCTATTTATATCAAAGAAACGCGCTTCAACAAGTTCTTGCATTGAGGAAATATAGCACAGACAAAAATTCCAATGGTAGAGATATGGAAATAACAAATCTATAAGTTTGCAAATCTCTTTGTTTGCAACAGGTTTGCAATCAGAAATGGGCACACATGTTAATTGGCGAGGTATTAAACAAAAGCAAGACGATTTTATTGGATAGTTAAAATAAGTCGACTTGAAAATAAAATAGAATACGGCCTTTAAAATGGTACATCTGGGGTTATTGCAAGTATAATATATTGGAAATAATGGCTAAGCAGTTCAACGATGTCGTTAGGGCTGTAATAACAGTTCGGATGTTTACTTTTTATCGTATTGCTTCTCATTACGATCGGCAGCAATTTTTACAAATAACACTGTCAGACCTTACACATATTTTCTTTCTCTTGTGAAAACATTAAGATTAGAACTATATATGTTATGATAACTGGTGAAATATTAAAACGGAGACATAAAGAAACTAACGAATAATTCTGACAAAAAACATCGATGTTATTGTTTATGATTTTATTTCATAACTGTTATACTAAGTATCAGATTGGTCTCCGAAAGTATTAAATCTCATAATATCATAGTACCAGGAAATATAATAATGCCATATATCCTATTTGAAATCTCGGTCGTAGACATGTATTATCAAGAGCTAAGTTAACATTAGGTCAATTCATTGTTCGTTTGTAGATGAGGACGTTTCCCGTGTTACAAGTCCTGGATATTAAGGTCAAATTTTGGTCAATGGAAACAAAACGAAAGGCATTTGTTTCCAATGTCGAATGATATTACAGCTCTGTGATAGACATTCTTCATTTATTTTCTGGTCAAACTACAGGCATTTGTCAAGCATGCCCTCATTTCATAAGAATATAATTCAATTGGGGTAGGATTGTGAAATATTATTTATATTAAAAATTAGTCCAAATGAAAGGCCAACTGTACATTGACTTCACCATTGACAGTGCAAAGAAAATAAAATAAAACTAATTAAATTTCTTATCTATGGAGTTTGCGTTTGACATGTTTTGTATAATAGCGCATTACCACGCAGTGAAATTGTCTAATTCAAAAGTTACTCCATTCTATGTTGTATCAAATCGCTACGTAATTAAGAGAGTATGTCTTCTATGGGTCGGTTAGACGTAATTACTTTTTGCGAGGCATCACCTTAGACCATCACATTGAAAACATTTGTATTTCTCATTGACAGTTGTACATTGGGGAATGGCAATTTCTGGTTACATACGGTCCTAGCAAGGCCAAACATTAAACATTCTCATCACGATGCGATATATTTTCATTTCCAATTTTAGTTTCAACTACAATATCTTTTTACTTTATTAAATATTCACTCGATCTATGTTGCATTTCTCAATACTAAATTAAATTAAAATATAATTATATTATCTAAATGAATTGTAGCACTTACGTGATAATAGTTATGTATAAACTTGTATACGGACGTATGTATTGAATCCACTTCTAAAACTGTTTCTTAAGGCTCCAAGAAAGTTGTATATAAATTCAATTTGCTGTCATCGTGTCCAAGTCAGCTATCTAATGGAATTTTCCTCTTGGTATTGACTTCAATACATCCCCATCACTCACATTTGTCTGATAATGATTTAATTCTGAAATGTACTCCTTAACAAGTAACAAATTGAAATGGAATATACGCAAATGCAGGATTAATGATGCTTAAACATCAGGCATCATAACGTAATTTAATCTTCTATAGTTGGTTATTCAGTCACGATCATCAGTTGTTGCAAATAAGTACTGGCTGGTCGATTTGACGTGTTTGTTAAATACAGTGAAACATCACGGATATGCAAACTATAATGCTTGCAATACTCATTTTGTACATAAAGACTTAAACAATTTAACTTAAATCTTAACATGAAAAGATGTATATAGAACACTGGCATTAAATAACCTAAAACGGTCTATAGGTAATGAATCCCTTCTTTGTCGCCCATTGTTTATAACTATTCAATACACACATACGTCATTCAAGATGTGAGATATCATGCCAATAATATAATACCAATACAACAAATTAATCGTAATTGCTTTCAAACCGAATACAAACATGTATAAGGACGAATATTGTAGTGTTACCAGTGAAGTTCCATAAAATATTTTTCTTTGGATAAGTCTATTTTAAAGCACATGAATGATGATACCTCGTGAGCATAACTGACACTATAGCAATGAAATTGCATCATATTTTTTTCGTGTATTCTACGTGATTGATCACTGTTGATATGTTACTTAAAATACTTATGACTCGTTGTGTTTATTTCTCGAGAACTTGTAGTATATGTTTTAGTGTTTACAGCGTCAAGCTCGAAACACTCACATGTTTACTTTAAATACCGATATATTTTGAAATGTTAATCTTTCATAAGTTAGCAAACACTTGTCACGGGATATAGTTATATCTTAATTGCAATTAAAACATTTATTAAACATGAAGCTATTTCCTATTAGTTTTATGTCGTGTCATTGCTTGTTTAATAGTTTTAATTGTTCGGTCGGTGTAGTTTTAGTTATTAATCAGCATGTTACGAAATCGTATATTCCTATTTCTGCATGTTTCGCAAAGTAACACCTTCTATTCTTTGCAGGCGCCTGATCATGAACTTCATGAACGTCTCGGATATGGACACCGAAGCTAAAGAAATGGAGGAGCCGGAGAGCCTTAAAAACATTGCAGTTGCCATGATTTCGGTGCTGTCCATCGCCGGAATCATTGGCAATGCACTGGTTCTGTTCGTGTTCATTAGACAAAAGCAAAAACTCAGTTCCACGATTTTCATATTAACGCTGGCTGCAACTGATTTTATAACTTCGTTTCTGACGATGCCGTTTACCATAGCAATGGAACTATTGAATTACAACGTGCGACATGATGCTATTTGCAAACTCTACCACGTTGTGACGACGACTACTATCCCCTTCTCCGCTTCTGTGATGGTTGCAATCGCGGTTGATCGATACCTGTGCATAGTGCATCCTTTTAAGCATGCGATGACAATCAGAAGGGCAAAAATAACTGTCACAATTTTAGCTGTGTTTTCGATGTTTATCGGACTCCCCCTGTCGCTAAATTATGGTGTCTATAAGCGGGAAGATCTGTCTCCAATATTAGACGGCTTGCACAATGGATCTGTTTCGCACCATAAAGCGTCTTATGTGCCTATCGAAACTAACGTAACAACTGTAAATCAAACGTCGCATATGTCGGGGAGTGATATGATTTTTATTATATACACTGGCATTTGTTTTAAGAATCTGTTGATATTCGGTGAAGGGTTTTTCAATGTCTATCAGAAGATTTATTCGGCATACTTCGCCATTTGCGCAATTATCGTTATAATTCTGTACGCACTAATCTATCGGTCCTTATTCACGAGAAGACGCAAGCGGTTGCATCTAACGAACACGTGTTGCGGATTCCTGGGTCCAATTCAGATTCCCAACGTTGAAAACAATGAACACGAACAGACCGAGTTCACAATGTTAAACGGCTCCGCAAAAGACAAATCGCCCTCTTCCGCTTGTAGCGGGAAACGGCTTCGAGATGAAACGTTCAAGACAGAACAAAGAGACGTGGACCACAAAAACGGAGAGACTGAAACAAAACTGGAATTAAAAGAGCTGGGACCGAACACAGCAGACAAGGAAAGTCTTGTGAGACCGAACGGAGTATCAAGAGCAAAACTGGAGAAGCTGCGAATGGCAAATACGAAAACGGCACTCTGTCTATCTATTGTTGCCGCCACCTATATCATTGCATTTTTGCCGGCATGGCTGATGGCCCTAAGAATCGTCGAAATGAACGTGGTTGTTTTCTTCATGTACTTCATATACAACGTTGCTAATCCTATCATATATGCTTTCCTGAATCAGAGTTTCAGGAACCACTCGCGGTCGCTTTTAAAGTGCTAAGACATCAATCGTTGTCGGAAGCCGAATATTATTGAACAGCGATTAAATAATACTGCACTTGAATCGAGTGTTTTCGTTTGCTTCATTGTGTTTTTCATTATGACAGAAACTGCTTCTAGCTGTTTATCTCAAAGAATCTTTGCATATTTGAGTTATCTCTCAAAGCCAAATGAAGCAATTATAGCACAATGTTTACATCAATTGGAATTCAAATGAGAAGATTTGTTTCCATTTGACGTGTGAATGGGGCACTTATAACGTGTTAAACAAAAATCATTTCAATTGTTCCTAGAGAGTGCGTGTACAATGTTCAAACACATTGTTTGCAATTCCAGATTTAAGGACATCAAACATATGGGTTTTGTGCATTTATAAGCAAAGTAAAGATGACAGCTATTTTGTTGACCATCGGTTCTCCGGATAAAACAAAAAAATGACCGAGCTAAATGTGTTGTTAGATTCAGTTGTTAGTAGTCGCAGTATGGTAGCACATATATATGTATGTATGTATGTATACATATGTATGTATCTATGTTAATTCCGTGTGTCATATAACAATATATCGTAAGTATTTAAATTTCCGTATTACTAGCATAAAATAAAATGTACATACAATTTTGCAAACACTGCTGAGTGAAACTATTGGGTATTTACATACTTGAATCCCCTGAACAGAGATATATTAAGGTCAACTGAAAACGTATTCATTTTCTCGAAGCACTTCAATGGATTTATCTATGAATATGGAGGTAACGTCTGAGGAAATATATTGCGATAACGACGTTAAGTGTATATACTTTCACTAGTACATGTGTATAGTGTTTTATTTCATTCTTAGTGTTGTTTGTGTTATTAAATGTTCATAATTTTATTTCATGAGCATACACCATTCAAATCACAGTTTGTTTTAGAAATAATGTTTAACATTGTTTTAATATACGGTCTGTTTTAAACATCGATTTGATTGTAAATAATTTTATTGCGTCATTAAAATTAATACAGACTAATATAGGTTTATTTGATTAAAAAAAAAAGCTTTTTTGGCTGCTGTTTGTAGTGGCTTTAGTATCAATGGGCATTAACATACTGAAATATAGTGGATTTGCTCAATGGATTTTACTTTTACGTTTTCAAAATTTCCACAACAATGCAAAAATTGCGATACTGTTTACCATACTTAATTGCGGTCTACGAAATCTACCGTGTTCGTGTTTATTTAATCCATTTGGAAATAATGTTTTTTAATCACGAGTTTGTAAGCTGTTATTTCTTGGAAATGAGAAAAACATAGTTTGTATTGAGATCTATGTGTAGCGTTATTGCTACAGTGCAGATGCGATGCGTTACATGTATATATGATAATATAATAATACAACACAACAATTGAAAGTATTTATCATAACATCGTGCCACTGGAACTCAACACTTCTCGTCTCCATCTTATCTTTACAATTTTTCTTTGTGACAATATCTAAAATGTTTTACGTGTGTAATTGGTTGTCAATTACTTTGGAATTATTGATCTTTATTTCATTAAACTACAATAATGTACACTCATGTTAAAAACAACAACGATGATGATTTCAGATGGCTTTATGCATGAATATTTATCGAACAGTTTGAGTGATGCAATTCTACTTATTGGCTTGCACAGTTCACATTGACTTTTTGCTGTAAATTGTCACATATTGGTAGGCCAATTGGCATGCACATTTCACATGGAATTTTGTAGTAAATTGTCACGTATTGGTAGGCCAATTGGCTTGCACAGTTTACATGGATTTTTGCAGTTAATTGTCAGATATTGGCAGGCCAATTGGCTTGCACATTTCACATGGATGTTTGCAATAAATTGTCACATATTGGTAGGCCTATTGACTTGCACATTTCACATTGACATTTTGCTGTAAATTGTCACATATTGGTAGGCCAATTGGCTTGCACATTTCACATTAACCTTTTGCTATAAATTGTAACATATCGGTAGGCCAATTGGCTTGCACATTTCACCTCGACTTTTTGCAGTAAAGTGTCACATATTGGTAGGCCAATTGGCTTGCACATTTCACATTGACCTTTTGCTGTAACACAGCAAATTGGAATCACAATATACAATATTGATATGCAATTAATCAACATGCAATCAATTGATCTACCAATAAGACAAACGACAAGACGTGTAATAGCTGAAAACAAGATACCTGTAATCATTCGTAGAATATTCAATCTAAAGCCAACCAACGGCCAACACATACAAACAAAGGGGAATTCAAAGACAAAGGCACACGAGAGGCATTCATTCTGAGCAGGCAAATATTTTAATGCATGTAAATAATCTTAACGCCAACAAACGAATATATTAGTAAAAGACAATGAATAATAAAAGTAAGCAAATTAAATAACATAACAAGAAAGGCGCTTTGACATATGCACCATGGATAATAAGGTTAGTTAAGGTACACCATGCACATGCTTTGAACACATTTTGCTTGATGTTGTGTCAACGTTGCAATAAAGTTGTTGTACTACATCTCAAAGACGTGTTTGTTGTGCATCCAATAAATAATGATGCATTAATGCATGTCATCCAGCATACCATTTTAAAAATTAGTGAAAATTGTCGGTGCATTCATTATGATGCTGGTATTAAAAAATATACAAATGCTAAACTGTATATACATCTATTCATGGATAAGTGCATACCACTGGATACGTTTTAAAATACAATGATTAAATCAACGTGTATGTCTTGTTAGCAATATGCAATACGATCTGTTAAACATGCTTTTTACGAAACATGTTTACGACAATAGGGATAAGAATCCGAATCAGTTCATATAAATAATACATATTGACGTATGCATTATGTGTTGCTGACACGTGTCGAACTCTCTTTTTGCAGAAACTGTAGAAATGCCAGTAACGTCTACAATGCTTAATCAGAAACTTGATTGATGAATCCCTGATTTCTGCAGTCAAACCTATCATCTATCAAATTATACAAATCTTGCGTAAAACTTCACCTTCGTTAATCTCTAAAGTTATAATTGAACATACTTTTAAAGAACTACTCAGTGGCCGTTGTAATCGTTATGTGAACACATGCGTTTTTTCTACTGTACGATATATTTATATAAACCCTAAATTAATGCGAAAGTTGAACAATTTCACTAAAGTATGCTTTTTTTGCTTTTATATTCACTCTAAAAGTATCTACACTAGTGTTAGCATAACCTTAAATTATCAATGCGTTACATTTCATGCGAAAGTATGAGCTAAACATAGTTGAAATGTTTTTAAAATGTAGTAAATATGCATTGTATATGCAATAACATATTAATGTATTTTGTTTCCTATTACAGTTTCAAAACTTTTTGAGAATGCCGAACGTTACTAGTTTGGTGAACGGTTGCCACGACGACCTGCTGAGCCATGATGCCGAACAACCAAAAATCGTCATCCACGTTGCCATGGGGATGGTTGCGCTTCTTTCCGTGTGCGGTATCATCGGAAATGCCTTGGTCATATTCGTGTTCTCTAGACAACAACACAAACTTAGCTCCACTATTTTTATATTAACGCTGGCAGTTACAGATTTCATAACGTCACTGATTACAATGCCCTACACAGTTGTCATGGAACTGCTAGAATTTAATATTTGGTACGATTTTCCGTGTAAATTGTATCAGTTCATGAAGACTACTACGATACCATTTTCTGCCTTCGTAATGGTCGCAATAGCGTTGGACCGATACCTGTGCATTGTATACCCGTTCAAACACATCATGACAATTAAACGGGCAAAGTACACAGTAGCGACGTTGTCAATACTGGCCTTTGTTATTGGCGTCATATGCTCTTTAATGATCGGTACCTACAATATGGAAGAACCGGAAGTGCCAACCTGTCCCGTTGGTAACGCTAACTCTAGTCAGGTCCCTGTGTCTGAATTTGGTGCCAATGGAACTCTTGCAAAGCGGCAGGGAATGACGTACGATGTAATATTATCAGAGAAAACAGAACACTTCAGAAATTCTACGACGACGCAACAACATATGAAACAAATTGTTCATACAGGACTATGTCAAAAAAGTCATGTTGTGTTTGGAGCAAAATTCTTTGATGTATACCAACGCGTTTATTCGGCGTTGTTTGGAGTATGTGCGTTACTTGTCATCATTTTGTATGGATTGACGTATAGGTCTGTCTTGGCGCATAGGCGGAAACGTCTTAACATCAGCAATAAGTGTTGTGGCCTTCTATCGAGAGGAGTTGACGAAGACAGTACTGCGGATCCAATCGAATGCACTACGCTGCATAACGCCGAAACCTCACCATTGGCAAATGGGAAGGTTCGAGAGAGTATCTGTATGAAGGATGCATACCGCGACCGAACTGAAGCCGTTGAATCAGCACCGGTTGAGCAGGGCCTTAATGGAAACAAACACGATCATGATGCTCCCATTCGGCCCGGTGGGATATCAAGAGCTAAACTGAAGAAACTACGCGTTGCCAATATCAAAACAGCACTGATGTTATCAATCGTAGCCCTCATATACATCGTCGCATTCACCCCTGCTTGGATGATGGCCCTTCACGTGTTAGACATGAATGTGATAGTATATTATCTGTACTTCACGTACAATGTTGCAAACCCCGTCATTTACGCCTTTCTCAACAATAATTTTCGAACCCATCTTCAGGCACTATTTCGCTGCAAATAAATCTGAAAGACAAAATTACGTTGGAATGCATGATGACATGAATAAGACTATGATTACGAATGTCGTGATATTTTCTATTATTTAGCTCTCTTATTGAATTTCATCTACGGAAATATGAGATACCGTGTATTGTGAGGAATATTGCCTTCAAAAGATAAGGATGTCATACTGATATCGATTAGGAGATATGTATTAATAACCATATATGGTTCAAAATGACAGGACTCTTAATCTTGTTAAGTAGAGACTCTTGATGATGTGACGTAAAATGGACATTCACATTTCGAGCAGCACAAAGGTTAGACATTTCAGTTAACAATAAAACACATTTTGGCGATTAGAAGTTCAGTTTGACGTTGCTGTTGTTTTTGTTTTAGGTTTGTTTGTTTGTTTGTTGTTTGTTTGTTTTGTTTTGTTTTTCTTTTGGAGGGGGGTATTTTTGTCTTTAAGGAACATGGAGGAAACAAATGGGCGTCTTTGTTATTATAACAAATAAGTGTTTCAGTAAATAAAATAGATAGTGCATTAAAGTGTTACTAAATAACTTCAATGTGGTTTACGATTTTCCCTTGCTGCGCACATACCATTACGATTACATTTATGACTAATAAAGGCGTGTCAATATGATTTGCGAAATCCAGGACCATACATGTATTTTATTCTATGATAATACCATCGGAACTTAAATAGAGTTATATAATTTGTTTACATTCTATATCATACTCAGTGATAAATGTTTGTCTAACATTATGTATTAATACAGTGTTTGTTGTAGTTACGGAACCTAGATTTATTTTACACGAATTTTAAGTTTGTCAAGTAAAGGTGTGTATATATACGATTTCGCATACCAATTGTTGTAAATATAAACAGATGACAAAATCACTTGAAATCCGACAGAGAAAAAAAACATATTAATAACAAAGAGAAAATATGATAATATCAAATTTGTAGATGAACATGTCGTAAACGTCACTGCCTCGACAGTTATTTTGGACTACACAACCCTTATAAACGGCGTAAGGCGAAATGTCTTTTTATTTCTTGGTTCTCGGATCCGCCGACCAGATTTTTACCAAAAAGCAAAATAAAAATAAAAATTGTAGAATGTAACCGATATCATAAAAATGACCTTGTAAATGGTTTGAACCTGAATGCAAAAAAAATATTAATGTCAAGGTTGTCATGTAGTGATTAAGTTAATGTTGTGTAATACGATTTTTGTAAGTAATAATGCATAATATCAATGCCCATTTTCATTCGTGAAATTCTATTCATTAATTTACTCAATTTTGTGTTGGTTTCTTTTATTTTTTTCTCTCTATCAACCGGACACTTTTCCAAAAATGTCCGAGAACCAAGAAATAAAAAAAACTATGGCGTCAACAAATGTCGAGTGAGTGTATATACTATGGCGTCAACAAATGTCGAGTCAGGGTATATACATGTTTTGAGAGTTCGTATGTACAGACGAAATATATGTTGCGATTAAAAGCATCAAGTATTGTTTTTAATTTAATCGAATGGGAAGTGTTCTTATAATGTGTAATGTATTTCATGTTGCTAATTTCGGTCGATTTGTACCATTAACTACTGGTTTGAATCTTAATCTGAATTAAATTTAGTTGCTTAATGTTATTTATGTCACAATGTCTGTTGTAGGATCGTATAAAATATACACACTTTAATTATAATATGAGTCTGAATAAACATTTAATATCACTATTAGTATAGTTAATTAATACCTCGACATGTTTGACGATTTATATTAGCTAATCAAGTGTCTCTATTCAATTTTAAAATCTCATGCAACCTTAAATCATCAACAGGTGAACTTAATTATCCCAGGTCCAATTAACCAGACCAGAGAAGTTAATTTTATTATTATTATTATTATTGTATCGTCATAATCATATTCATAATCATCATCATCATGTTTATATTCATCATCTTCATAATAATCATCATCATCGTCATCCATCCATCATCATCATCATCATCATCATCATCACCATCATCATCATCATTGACCTTATCGTCATCAGCAGCATCCTCGCTAGCCTCCAAATTAGGCTCTTATATGTGTACGTGTTTGCCACTGTTGAGTTACTTTCATAGCAAATACATCTATCTGTAAACAACATTATATGACGCGTATCACAAGCCTGTATATTATAACATATATGTTTACAATGTTGTTGAAATACAAGTTATTTAGAACTTCTTCGAATGAATGTTATTTTATATGCGGTTGGTTCCTTCGACCATACGATAACGAATATGTAATAATACAGTTTGCAGTAGTCCATGGTTTTGAACAAGTAACGAATGCATTAATGTTGAAGATTTATCCTAATACTAAAAGACCATTGATGCTTGTCTGTCTCATCAGGAACATGCCGCCTTTAATATCCGAGAGGCTAATAAAAACACATTTTTAGAATATTAAACAATTTCATTGGCAATTCAAGGAAAACGGTCTCTTTTAATTTATTTTATATGACATATACGTAACGTATTAAGTGACAACGTGAACTTTATCTTACAAATTGGGCATAATTCATCGTCAGTGGTTATTAGTATGACTAAATTAAATATCTGCATAAACTGTAGAGGTGTAGAGGAATAATAGCAAATGCATTCAAATGCATATACTTACAAAATGTAATAAAGAAGTAGTCCCATGATTCTAGAAATACAATAAACAAAACTTAGGCTGTTTACAAGCTTTATTGTATACTAGTGCGTTTGTGTTATTAGTACAACAAATAATCGAATAGTAACTTTCACTATGGAAAGGACCTTTAAAGTCAGCAAAGACACAACTGCGTAATGATCCTTACAATTTATGCTCTATAAATAAATCAATAAACACAAAATGATCATGACCTTTCTGCTCGTTTTCAAAATCTCTTAATCGATGCACATGTGTGCCTGCAAATTTAATCTGATTGTATCTTCAAATGACTGACCAGAAAAGCGATCGGCAAAAGTAAACAATGCGACTGTATCGTGAAAACGTACTCCGTGCACGCGACAAGTATATTTCCACAGTGTGGAATACAGCTGCGTTTCTTCCACGGGGTGTTATTTTGTCAATGACAGCATTAAATATGCAATAAAGGTCTTAAAGAAATGTCATACAGGTAAAATAATAGAGAAAAATGACGATGTTAGGTTGTTTACCCTCGGGACTTCGGTTATAAACCATTGCCCGAGCACACTGCTTAACATAGTATCACAGTTATTATAACTATTCCACTATGGGAATTCACAACGTATATAAAGATTGCAGTGTGGATACGGTGCCATAATTTTAAAAATCTATGTGGGGATAAAAATCACAGTATATATAATACACAAAAGCGTTAATAACCCACCATTTAAATGGTACTCTGTATTATATTAATGACACAACGATATATGTTAACATTATTGTGTATGTTACTTTGTAGAATATTCACTATTTATTATGATTACTAAATTCTACGCATTGAACAAGTATGTATATAAGAATACAAAGTAGCAATAAAACAGCTGAGTTTCTGTGCTAAAACAACGCTACAAACAGATTGACCTATTTAGAGAGGCAAGGGAAAATCGGTCGGCCAATCGAAATTGGGGGTGTGCGCGTGACGTCACAGTCAAGGTATTGCTATCGTGTTAACGTTTATGAAAACTTTAATGATTTTGTGTGTTAAAATAAAAATTATTTGATAACTTTTTTACTTCGAATTGTAATAATCATATGCCACAGGGGTCATACTATAGCATACTAAAACATGAATGGTTTAGGAGAGTGAAAGGATGTTAACTTTATGTGGTAAAGTCATTAAGAATTGAAAACCGGTCACGCGGTTACTTTTTACAAAAAGTGTCCAAGTTTGGGCTTTAATAATTATTATTATATAACGTATTTTGGTGAACCAACACCTTGTATAGGTAGTAAATACTAAATAAAATAATTATGTTGGGAGGATTCAAGGTACTAGGAATATGCTAGACGATGGAAATAGCAGTGTAAAGTCGAAATATACGACAAATTTACCAAAAACGGATTGACCTACTTCAATTGGGCGTTAGTGACTGTTGACCAATCAGAAGGTCACAGCACAGGTATAATGTGTTATTTACTATAGAAATGGGTGTGGTTCACCAAAAATTCATAAGAAAAACACTTTTACACGGAAATATTAATATTTTAAAGTATTTCTATTATTTATAAGGATTGTTTGCTGCCTAGAGGAATAAATAACTTAATACGTGGCCTGCATAGGGGTAGTGTATGCAGGGTCCTTCATCGAGTTATTCAACCCTATGAATCTATTGAAAATTCAGTTGAGTTTGTTGGAGTCTTTAGACATATGTATCTGGAACAATGCCTTAAATAGTGGTATAAGGCTATTTTAATTATCTAGAAAGGTGAGTTTGAAATATTTAACCACTGTGTCAAAATGGTATTTAATAACATAAATTTATAGTATTTCATATACAAAAATAAGGTTCTGATACCTATGCGGTGAACAATGTCCAGAGAGAATAGGTCTTTGAATCGTCAAATTTTGTTCCATGTAGTGTGTATGGAACTTATAGAAGTAATCTTATGCCTATGAGATAGGCTACAGTACACTAAGAAATTATTTTCAATATTACATGATGTAGATGTAGGTTTTATTGAAATGGTGCATGTAAAGACATATATATGAATGTCATGAGTAGAGAATTTATTATTCTCTGGTTAAAAAAGCAAATAATAGTTAATACTTAGATATGTTGTAATATATACAACATTAATAATACTAATATGTACATGTGAACATTACAATATTGGTGTTAAGCAACAACAGAGGAGACAATTAAAAGATTTTGACATTTGTTCACACATGCCGACAGGGAATATAGCCTTCAATGCTCAAACTTGAGACCCTGTCGGTTGAAGTATGCGTAAAAGAAAGTTCTAGGCAGCTTTTACAAACAATATCCAATGAGGTTTTTAAGATTTCTGGTTCGCCAACTCGGTGGCTGTTAAAAATAACAGTACTAAAAGGTATTATGCGCTACGGACACCTTTTTAGAGCCACAATAAAAGGTATGAAACTGTTAAAAAATAACCAAACAACATATTTACACCATAAATATGTACAAAGTATTTATACTGACATAATAAAAGATGTACTTAGCCACCGGGTGCGGTAAAACAACTTAAATGGCGGATAAGAATATAGGATGGCAGGAGGATTTGAGGAGTGTGGAGGGACGCAAGCTGGCACGGCGGCTGTAGAGACCAGGGTTTTGAGGGGATGCCATCGAGATAAAAGGGAGAATGGAAAACAACAAAGTAATTAATACTGAGTAAAAACTGAGATAAATTAAAGAACCAGGTCTAGGTGTAGTAGTGGTTCTATGGGATAAGGTCCACACTAATTGAGTGCAGTATAATCAAGGCACATTAGTAATTAAGAATAAAATATTGTGTCAAATATACAATATATGTATGTAGCTATTAAGAAACAAGATTTGTACATTTAAAACTGTTCTGCTCACAAACAGATTATATTATAGTTAAAACAGTGAATTGGCCCGTCCTTTCATATACTTTAAAAACTGCTTTAAGACCGGGTTTAATTAAAACTCTGAAAGTTGTATAAGTACACTATTGTGTTTATTGGAAAAAAAAGCTCTTAAAATAAGGTAACCATAGTCAACCAGGTTGGCTTTGGTCGGAAAAGCCGAGGCATTTCACCGCATGGATTAAAAGAGAGGAGCAATACATATGAGTGATGGCATCCCCCCCCCCCAACCATCGCGGCTCAGTGGGTGTAGACTATGGGCAGCCTGTGTGTCCTAGATAGGGGACATATGGTATTTGCTGTACTAGTCTCCCTTGGATGGTATAGGGGATAAAATGGAATATTGACATGCATACAAAATGTACAAAGGCAGGAGTGGTCTCCCTTGTACTATAAAAGAGTTGTTTTAAGTAAAAGCAGGTAAATTAAACCATTTAGGGTTATTTCCCTTTAACTGCAAATTTAGTAGTAAATTTAATATTATCCCTAATTTCAGGGAAAAAAAAAGTATTTTAGGATAAAAATGATCTTGTTTACCAGTTTAACAAATTGCACGTTGAATAAACGTGCAGATGGAATAAATACGGCCAACATGTTAATTAAATTTCAATATATATGAAAAAAAAGTACAAATTGGGGTAACACAACAGGTTGCCCATAGAGAATTAAATTTTGTCAGTGATCTGACAGTCCAAGAGATAGGTGGCAAGGGCTCTGTAATAGAGACCCCTGTTTGGCCCACCGGGGTTCAAAATAGTGTTTAAGTTAAAAGGAACAGCATTTGCAGTAAAATGCTGTTTAAACGTGGCTCTTGGACTGTCAAACTAGGGACATTCCAGCAGCAGATGACCAGCAGTGAAGGGTTTCCCGCACTGGGTGCAATTGGGATCAAGTCCAAAAATATACTTGCCGAAATTACCCGGCAAGAGTATTGCACCCATTCTCAGGTGTGTTACGCACCTATCCAGTACAATACTGGTGGAATAGACATCTGGGCGCCTGAGAACCTTCGAGGATCTATCATATGTATGGCCATACGTAGATGCACTGGGTGTCAGCTTGTGCCACTCCCCAAGTACAAATGCTCTGGCCAGTGAATAGACCTCCGAGGGTGCTAGTGGTACTCCCACATCCACCACCGGTCTATTGAGGCCCCCCTTTGCCTCCCTGTCCGCCATATCATTACCGGCAATGTCGACATGTGCTGGGCACCAAGCTAAAGTGACATATAATGACTTTTCTAGGCAATGTGAATGTAGAGCCAAAATTTCTTGTAAAAGATCAGGCCTAGATCTGCTATTCCATAATTTCAAAGACTCAAGAGATGATAATGAGTCGGAGAGAATAGCAGTTTTAGCTGGTTTATTAACCAAGATCCAGCACAAAAGAGTACTTAATTGCCAAAAGTTCGGCCGAATAGATTGATAAACCGTTGCTGAGCCTATGTACTCTTTTGATGTTTTTAGAAGGAATAACAAACGCGGAGGCTACTTTTCCAGAGTTAGGGTCTTTTGAGCCGTCCGTGTAAATGTTTAGATGCTCAGCAAACTTTGTGTTAATACAAACTTCCGTTTCTGCCCTCACGAGGTGCGGAGGGTCAGCTTTCGTTAGCTTGTTAGATAATGAAGTGTCGACACTGACCGGATGAAGGGTCCATGGGGCGTCAGAGAGGGCCTCAAATCCGCAACTGAGACCTTATCGAGGCCGGCACTCCTCAGCAGGTCCTTGGTGCTAGCACCAAATGGGTACTGAACATGCTTGTTGCCAAGCATTTTGGATTTGATGTGGGTGCCAGCCCCGATAAGCTTATTTACTGGGTTTGAGCCGCGCCTGGACTGGGCCCTGGCCCAGTACTGAATGGTCTGCTGCTGTCGGCGCAGCTTGAGGGGCAGGATCCCTGCCTCCTCCTCGAGAATGCTAATTGGGGTACAGGGCAGGTTCTCACGGTATCCGGCAGGTCATTTACGATGATGGAGGACAACAGGGGGAGATAACAGACCATTGGGGAGTGCCTCGTTGAGTTATGGCCTCTTCAGAGAGTTCTCCATCCACATTGACCTGTATCTTTCTACCTTCCAGAAAAGCCCTTATATAATGGAAACAGTTTCCCGTGATACTATAATCAGCTAGTTTTTTAAGTATTCCAAAATTCCAGGTTAAATCGAAGGCAGCGGTCAGATCTAAAAATATTGCTAATACTGATTTCCTTCGATTTTTGGAAAAAATAATGTCATGTTGAAGACGTGCTAGCTGATCTATAGTGGAACGCCCTTTCCTGAAGCCAGACTGTAAGGGGTTCAAAATATGTTTTGACTCCAATAAGTGTTCTAATCTGTTTTTAACCATTACTTCTAGTAATTTGCCTGCATGGGATGTTAAACTTATTGGACGATAAGAATTTGGATTGTTTGGGCGCTTATTTGGTTTTAGAATTGGTATCACGGTGGCCTGCTTCCATTCCTGTGGTATGGTCCCCGCGCTGTAAACCATATTAAACAATTTTAGCCAGACGTTTAGTGCAATGTCTGGCATATGTTTAAACAGTGCATAGCTAATTGAGTAGGGTCCCGTGGCGGAGTCCTTACTGGTGCCAATTGCTTTTTTAAGTTCCGAAATTGTGAATGGAATGTTTAATGGAGTACTATTATCCCCAGGCTCGTTCAAAATGTGTTTGCTATGTGACTCAAACTGTTTTTGGTAGTCCAAAGTTTCTGAGGGTACATTTGAGTCACTAGAAATGGAAGCATAGTGTTTAACCAAAAAGTGAGCCTTGTCTCTGGGGTTAGTTGCAATTTCGCCTTGATGTTTAAGGAGCGGTACAGGTTTTCTTGAAATTCCTTTCAGTCTGTGAATGTTTTGCCAAAGGTCCCTAGTGTTATGTTTATTTACTACTATTGTTTCACAGAACTGTTTCCAATTTTCTCTTTTAGCTGCCAAAATAACCTGCTTTGCTTTATTTTCAAGAGACCTATAGTTTTGAATAGTGTGCTCGGCAGGGTTTTTCCTTAATTGTTTTAGTGCTTTTTTCGTTTCCTGTACCGCTTAGCACATTCGGGACTCCACCAGGGTACCGACTTCTTTGTTTTATGCTTACCAGAGAAGACAGGGATGCTAAGCTCCGCCATGGATAGAGTAGCCACTGTTAAATTATGACAAAACTGTTGAACGTCCAGGGAGTGGACATCTGCAAGGGAGATTTCTGAGCACAACTTCCCAAACCGGTCCCAATCAGCCTCCTTGAGAAAAAATTTGATCTCATGTGAGGTGTGGGTGCCGGCCTCCTGCGTAACAGTGTCACACAGGGTGACCACTTGCGGGAAGTGGTCAGACCCCAAGTTATCATTGACAGTTTCCCATACAGAAGTACTGGCCAAGGAGGGGCTGGCTACGGTAAGGTCTAAACATGAGGTAACCCCGGTAGAGTGAAACCTGGTTGGCGAACCGTCATTAAGCAAAACAAGGTCTTGCTCTTCCAACCAGTCAATCACAGCTCGACCTTCCGTGGAGGTATGTATGGAGCCCCATGCGGGGTGGTGTGCGTTAAAGTCCCCTGTGTAAATAATATCACACGGTCCTTTAACGGTCCTAAGTTGTTGACTGATGCTATTAAGATACTCAAGTGCACACCCTCGTGAGTAAATGTTGACCAATATTAGTGGACGGTTCTTATTATGGTAAACTTTAATTGCCAGCACCTCAATGGCCGTACTACAGTCAACCTTTAAAGGGTTATCCACTCCCATTAGCTCATAGTTTATATTGTCCTTAATAAAAAAAAAGCTAATCTTCCGGCAATATTAGAGTCAAGATTAGTATGTTTTTTGAATTCTGTTATGTAGCCGGGGATTTTCTTAACATTATTATCAGAAAAGTTTGTTTCCTGGATAGCCAGAATGTTAATAAAATAATTTAGGTCAAGAAAATGTTTAATTTCGACACATTTGTGGCTAGATAAGCCACCTATATTATGAGAAATTATATTCAGCTGTCTATCCATGGCGGAGCTTACAACCTGCGCTTAATGGATGATATTTGGGGGAGATGGGATGAGCGTGGGGTTTTAGCATGCAGTTTCCGGCACGACCTGGGTGTTTTTAGCCGGCCGGTTGAGTGTAATGGCGACTGGGCCGGGGCCGGGAACCTCACGCTGCGCCGGCTTCCCCGACGCCAGAGGTACCCCCGGGCTGGGGCACGGGAGGAGGAGTGGCTGCTTTCGAATGGCTTTCTTCTTGGGATTCAGGGGGTGTGGCCATGACTTTGGGAGGGGGGGGGGCAGGTGTCTTCTTAAACCTGCCCTCCACTTTTTTAATTAGGTAGGGCTTTACATGACTCCCAGTTGGACGTCGGCGATATTTGATCACCTCCGCCATAAAATCCGCCAATTCACTGACGTGAATGGGGCGCAGCTGGAGACCTTTGTGTGGCAGATCCTTAATGGTTTTCATGTAGGGGGAGGCCATTGGGGAGGTCTGGGTGTAAACCATTTTCGGGAACTTAGTGGGGGCACTAACAACCGGCTCCTCCTCTATGGCACAGACACCGGAGATGGACATGGTAGCATAAATGCTATCATGGACGGACACAATGGAGTCGTACCCTGTAACATTGAATTCAGACCTGTCCGAGACGGTGGTTAGACTTTCCGAGCTCGCTGACACCGGTGTTATTTCCCCATATCCCCGAGACAGAGAGACCCTGGGGCTGGGTGTCCTATTCTCCGAAATAGGAGAAATAGGGTGATCGGGACTTACCTCCATGAAGCTGACTGGCTTGTGGTAACTAGGGGTGGAGGGCGTTGACTGGAGCCTACCTAAGATCTCCGGATAGTCAACGATTAAACAACTAGGGCTACCTTCGGGGGCCGATACATGTTTGGTAGCCCTAGCGGGGGATGACCTTGTAACAGTGTCTGCTTCTGAGGGGGGGGGGTTCTCTGCCACGGGTTTCTGTGACCGTGCTAGTATCCGCTTCTCAGCTTCAAACCAGGTTATCCCCTCCGTTTTGACTAAAGTGGCCACCATTTGGGCCCGTAGGTAAGAGGGGCATCCCTGGTAGGCTGCTGAGTGCAGAGTACCGCCGTTTGCACAACAGCGGTAGTTTTTGCGGCATTCTCTGGCCCCGTGGGAACCAGCACACCGACTACACCGTTGTTTAGTTTCACAGCCACCGCGACCAGCTATATGTCCAAAGGACTGACAATGAAAACAACGTGGGGGGTAACTGGCATGGGCCTGACTCCAATGACTATGTTTGTATCTGCTACTGCAAGGAATTTGGGTATCGAACCGGCAGTAGCAAAGGTAACACGGACAAGACGTGGAAAGCCTTTAGTATTGGGTCTAGGGGGGTTAAGTCTATCAAGAGATAACATTTCACAATTAAAATGGGGATCAAAAACAAGGGAGTTACGAAGTTGAGCAAGGTCTTCGTTTTCTGGTATGCCTGCCAAGGTGGCATAAACAGTCCTTAAATTTTTGGGAAGAGTGGCACGGACGGATACATTACCAAGTTTAAAGAGGTTTTTACTAAGTAGAGATTGAAGACCTTGAGCAGATTTGAGTTGGAGCAGGATACTCCCGATGCCAGTGGAATGGTCTTCCGGACCAGGCCGGGCAGGGCCTTAGCCAGGTGTGACGCTACTAGTACATAAATTAATAATTATACTTTTGTTACTTTCATTTAAACTTATCCAGCACACAAATTATAATTTGCTCTTGCCTCATCAGTCATTTAATGTTAACCCCTCAGATAACGGCATTTTCCATTGTAATCCTGCAATGCAAAGCTGATTAGAGTAATTACCTCACGTCTTGCCTTTGTGGTCAACATCGACCTCGCGTGCAGGTGCACTCAAGCGTAAATCACGACAAAAATAAATGTTGTTGATTGAAACCGTTACAAAGCTAGCTCCAACACCATAAACGCTAACGCAAACAGTCTTTCGCAACAAAATGTCTATTAAGTATTGATAATGAATTAAATTTCTGACAAAAAATATAAACCTTTTAAAACGCGTAGTCGTTTCAATTTCTCAATCCAAAACGCCGTGTGCAAAAGAAAATACATCACCGCACAACTATGATCACAAACCACTAATTATTTTTACCAGTGCTAGTATTAAAATGCTCTTATAGAACTGTACTATTATTTGTTTCTTAAATGCTTGCCCTAATTGTATGTGTTATATACTTGGGTGAAAATAAAAGTCTTGTTCTGTTCTGTTCTGTTCTGTTCTGTTCTGTAACAACACCATACCAATTAGCGGGATTAAACATAGGTGCAATATACCAGTATTGAAATAAACAGTCCAATTAATTGGGGTAACCATAGTGTCTTGTATAATTGTAATAAAACAGTGGGTCCTATTAATGACAGTTTGACACGAAGCCAGTTAAGCGCTTGACAATTTACAAGTGACAGACTGCGAATATCGATACGTGCGTGATAACTGAGCAATCTGTACCTTTCAATTATTCTGTCAGTATTATCTGTTCTTTCAAGAAGGAAACATCATACAATTATTTATTTTTTCAAACATAGTTAAAGTATAATTTAGCATCATGTCAGTATTCACAGTAAATATGTTTCAAGGGAGGTAGCACAGTCACCCAAACATGGGTCAAAAGTAATTGCGCCCCTTTAGTTTTACGTCACGGTAGTGCAGATACTAATAATTTCGGATATAAGACTTCGGACATAAACGTTCGTCGTACATTTGAATTCGTGGTAGCGGACCCACGAAAATCCACGAAAATTATTGTCCGACGAATAATAATAGTTTTACAGTAATTTAAACACTATACATCCATTTACTATGGATTTTGTTGGTACTTTCACATACATGTTTATATCGAGCACTCAGTATATCATCAGAATATGTACATATACGTATTCTCGCACATTACAGCGTCCTTCATTGGCTTTGGTATTTTAGGAACCATGTATGTAATTCAATTGACAGCTGCAGAAACTAATCATTTCGTTGTTAGGGTGGTAAAAGCGGGTTTCAAATTACTTTCGACAGAGACACCTTTGACGACATTTAGGCATTTGCACACATATCCTGTCACCAGCGTAATGAAATTAGGTTTCCATGTGCATTGGCCTTGGTCTTATTATGACGCATCAAGTAATTGGTTAAATTTTGTAAATGCATTAATTTAAGAAATGATTTATAAAGTTATAAAGCATTATATTTGTTGAGAACTACATGATATAGATTTTTGTTTATTTGAAAAACATTCAAAATCATGTATAAATATGAATGTGTGCTAGTTTGACACTGGTTACTAGTCTCAGTTCAGATCTCCCATCATATTGATACGTTGCTGCCTTCCCGTTCATATTATTAAATTTAGGTCAGATTATCCCCATTTCTTTTGACAGAAATCGATGCACGGGGCAAGAATGTAACCTTTGTATGATTGAATATCAAAACCATATTATACTCACTGCGTTGATATAATCCAATGTGTCTATTCCGCAGTTTAGTTTTGACAGGCGAAACAAAATTTGTAACCGTAAATTTCCTATCGCAATTAATTAATTTTCAGTGTAACATATTTTCACTTATAGTTACATTGTTATAGTCAAACGTTTTTTGCATAACTAGTATGACTACTATTAATATGTTGGTTGTACTATAACATGTTATTCCTTATCTTATTTCAATTCGATGCTAATGGAAGTAGACAGGGGCTAATTCATTTCTTTCGTGTGAGGGTTTTAATCTTTACTCTCCTAATTATATCAAAGAAACGAGCTTCAACAAATTCTTGCATTGAAAAAATATATTACTGACATACTGGAATTACACAATTAATGGAAATCCTTGGTAGAGATTTGAAATAACAAGAAACCTAGACATTCCAAGAACACCAAATTTTTCGAATGAAATTCATAAAAGTCAGCACAAGAATAAAGACCGGATATAAGGTGAATGTCATTCAGATATGGCTAGGAATACATGATCTCAATTTGTTCCTGAGCCGTTAAGCAAAAACTATGTTTATATTATTTGTAACAGTGACCTTGTCCTCAACAACCCCATATGCAGTTCCTAGTGAGATCTCAATATAAGGTATCTACATATAAAATTTCGTTCCAATAGCTCAATGCGTACTCGAGTTAATGAGCAGAAGCCATATTTCTATGTTTAGTTACGGTGACCTTGACCTGTAACTAACCTATCTAGTATGCAATCCAAGTGTTGTCTCAATATAAGATACACATATAGGAAGATTCATAACAATAGCTCGATTTGTACTCGAGTTACTGAATGGAAACCGTATTTCTATCTTAATAACGGTAACCGTTACCCTACCTACCCATCAAGTAGGAAATCCCAAGTTATATCTCAGTATAAGGTATATAAATATGAAGTTCCATTACAATAACTCAATTTGTTCTGGAGTTATTAAGCGGAAAACGTTTGTTTTATTTTTAGTATCAGTGGCCTTGACCCCACCCAGTCCATTTGCAGTCCTTGGCAAAGTCTCAATATAAGGTATGTACATACGAATGTAACCATACTACATTATGTGTAGGGAAGGAATAACTCAAGCACACACATAAATACAGTTACAAATATAAATATAAACAAAGCGAAACTCCAGTTGCGACAGCAGGAGAGAACTTGTATTAGCAGCCCGAGGTCCTTTATTTATGGCAAGTGACCAATTGCCAAATAACTACACAGCACATCACAAAAACACATAACAAATACAAAACACACATGAATTAAACTGGGGTCACCGCCTTGGAAGGGTCAATCCAAAGCACTGGGGGTTTAAATCGGTTTACGGGCGCCCGAACCTCACACAAGTTTACTGAGTGGACAGTTAATATAGCAATATCTAGCTAGATCTGTGGATCTGTATATCACTGACCGCCCTGAAAATATGCAAATCAACAATCACTTATTTAATAATCAAGTAATCATTTATATATGGTTATCATGGTTACCAATGGTTACCATAGTAAAAAATTACAACATATATCCATGCATTAATAGTACACCTTTAACACACAGTATATGTGTTGCGTGCTGGCTCCAATCAATGGATAAAGGTAAATCAATGTAATAACAAGAACATATTTAAACATAAACAAGTTAAGAGCATCTTTAATGTTGTATTGGACACAATGACAACAAGTGCAATACTGCTACTCAACATGTTGAAGGAAATACACTTATTTACTGAGTATTGGCTGCTCACGACCTTGTCGCTCTCAGCCATGGGGTTTGCTCTGTGTCTGATGCAATAGTAATATGTCAAGGTAAAAGTGATGTGCAACAACCAGTATAATGTATTGACAGCCCAACAAGAACCATATATATATTTTTTTAGAAACAGTGATCTTGACCTTGACTCCACCCTCACCATATGCAATCTCAAACGAGGTATCTGCATATGAAGTTGAATTAAATTATCTCAATTCATTCTCAAGTTATTGAGCTGAACACTTTTTACTACTTTTAGTAACAGTTGCCTTGACACCACACCTACCTATATGCAATCCCAAGCGAGGTCTCGATACATATGAAGTTTCATCACAATATATCCTTTTGTTCTCAAGTTATTGAGCGGAAACCGTTTTTCCATTTTAAGTAACAATGACCTTGACATTGACCACACTCACCCCATATGCAATCCTAAGCGAGGTCTCGATAAAAGGTGTCTATGTATGAAGTTTCGTTGTAATAGCCCAATCCTTTCTCGAGTTAAAGAGCGGAAACCAATCTAATAACCGAAATTGTTCTTCGAAATATTCGGTTAATAAAAATAGTTCTATATAATTATTGATTCAAACATTTGACCATACAATTGTAAGTGTATGGTAAACAAATGAGCACGTGTATTAACTATTTGTATTTTAAGTGTCTTGGTGAAAGTTATTTAATTTGTCAAAGCCAGTAAAACTAACACAACGTATGATACATAAAATTACAGCTCTGCTAACACTGAATTTATTTATCTCACAACAAGTTTCATCCGTTCATAACAGTTCACGTCAAGTAGAAAACTCACTAACAGACAAGCAGACAAACACATGCTGGCAAAATATATGGTTTATTCAATATACATCAGACATACAATCCATGAGTATACACGAAGTAGTACAAATATATATAAAAGCATGCATTGTGGTCATCTGTGTAATACTAATTCTCGACTGAATTAGGCATAAATAAATTACAACAGGTTGCGCATATAAATACAAATATTAACAATGCTATAGTCAACAACAGCAAAATATCAATTTAAATGAGTATTTAATAAATATACAAAGCAACAAGCGGAGCGAGAAGTCAGGTGTGAATACATTTACGGTAATATTAATCGTAATAATATGTATATTGGTTTCTTTGAATAAACGCTTTATGGACATATATAGCTAAGTTTCTGTTAATAATTACATTGTCGGATTGCATTAATTCTATAAATTTGGGTACATTTGGTATTTTCCAGTAAAACTTCTTAATATATAGTTTTCTAATATCATGATACAGTGAACATTCTAACAAGAAATGAAACTCATCTTCAAGAACATTGCAAGGCTGAAATTTTCTTCATGAAAAGGTATAGGTTCAGGTTTATGCCATCGGCCTGATTCGACTTCTAGCCTATGTGAAGAAACTCTCAATATACAAAGATCAAATCAAAACTTATTAATACTGACATGTTTTAGATAAGGTTGAAATTCAAATTTACAAAACATATTGTAACTTTTTACATACGATCATTGGAAACGGTAATAAGAACAATACTCCAAACAATGTACAACTAGAAACACGGTAATACAGCAAAACGTAACATAGATGAATCAAAGAAATTAGATATGTACTTCATACAAAGTTAAATACATATGCAATATATACATACATATATACATGTATGCACAAAACACATTATAGCATAGCAAACAAGATATAATTATCGAAAATGCAATGCGTGTTGGTTGTATGGCAATACTTATTACTGCACGACAGACATAAACATACTAATGAAAAAATACATATTGCGTAGGATAGTTATTGATACACAGAAGACATTGCCATTCAAAATATATAGTTGTGGAGAAAAAACAACAACGCGACATAATGTACACATTTATCAAGGCAAAGTCATAAACATGTTTATCTGTACAGTCCCCAATGTCTGCAAAATAAAAACAATAACAAAAACAATATCGATACATGTAGCACCATAATAAAGTGCATACATTTTATTACGTTTTGGTGATGATCATTGGTACCAAATGGATAAAAATCAAATTTGGTAACACCATCTAGAATAAGGCGATCTCTCACGTGATCACATTTCAACTTCAAACCAGCGAGCTGTACTGCGATTCGTCATCACGCCTGGTTCGATATAGATTCTCGTAACGACCACATTCCGTATCCGTCCTGTATGGCACATAATAATTTATTTATTTACGCGTCAAACGTAGCATTTATAGAAACATTTAGATTTTATGTTTGAAAGCACAATGCCACTGCAGTTTCATTTAATAAAGGTTTTGAGGCAGTATTGATTGATGTCCATGCATTGCGACCATCTTTTAATATTAAACGTAAAAACTCGTTCTGAAATCTCGCGTTTGAATATTACATATATTATGTATATAACCTTAATTTTAGTTCTGAATCGAACCTTTGGGTCACTTTTATGTGGGATCTTCGGATTATGTTTTGAAATCGTCGTTTTGCCATGCCAACGTAATATGATACCAAAACATTAAGTCTTACACTTACCGAGAAGTTAATTTCCAAACAAAACATATCATTTCAGAAAGGGTATTATAAAACGAACTATCACATGGTTCGCTTCGTGCGCTGTTTTGAGTGTGGCGCCAGTCCTTGATGTCGACTGTTTGTCCTGCGTCGTCGTTTTGCTTGATATCTGGGGAATGTTACCCATTGCCATTGATGGCGTTCGGGGTATATTTTCGTAGTGGTCCATAGCTGTTAGTGTATTTATAGGGGGAAAATCACACATTTCCTTTGATGACGTAATGGTTATATTTTCGAAGTGGTCCATTGCCGTTATTGAATAACCTTGGTTGTTTCCCGTTGTGTTTAGAGTGTTAGGTAATGCAGAACGGGACGCAATAAACTCACTTGGTATTTCTGCGATTTCATCGTAATGTGCATGCACGTTATCTTCTGGGCTCGTCTCTAAGCTGCTCATCATTATCGTCGTGGTTGCCAGGTCTGTAATGATATTATCAATTTTAGTTATTTAAGGGTTGACTACCAAACAAAAGTATCTAGTAAAATGATAAAATGCAATTCTGCTAAGTACAAGTAGATTACAAGAAACTGACCACACAGATCCATGCTGATGCTTGCTCCTGTGACTTAAATCCTATTTTAAATACTACATATACATACTAATAAACAATAAATATTTTATTCAATATGTTTGCAAGCTGCACGCATGTGTATATGTCACTGTTTTAACACAAGCAGTTACCCCTTGAACGCGTTTTAAGTTTCCTATATGCGACGATGGACACAGCTGTTGCAATTACAACCGCTAAAACCGCAACAGCATTGATGAGTATAAACTCCCTCCAGGAAAACGCTGTAAAATAATTTGACATAACGTTAGATTTAAATAAAGTTAATATGTTAACTGTTCATTTACGGTATTTCTGTAGTGCATGTTACGAAAGAATTTATTGAACATTGTATTACACTATGCATTTTTATGATTTGAATTTCGTAAAGAACAAACAACCAACGAACCATGCATGGTAAATTACAGAAATATACAGGTATACAACTGGATAATTAATACATTGAAACTATAACATAGTTAATTACTGCAGCCAAACTATTGTTAGACAAGCAAAAAACAACAACAAAACAGCAACAACAACAATTTATAAAACAACAAAGCAAGACACAACACACTTGTCCGTTGTTATATACGATGGTTGTATGATAAGTTCTTGGACTTTGTCCATTATTATGTTAATACGAATCATTTATATATGAAAATTGCAAAGGTTACGCAATAAGATATAATCAACAATGTAGTTTAGAAGCATACTACTCAATGTGCATATCAGAGATTTATTGCGTGGTATTGCAACCATGACAACGTGACCCGGAGCACTCTGTTACAACATACTTATTCACGATAACTATGTGTTGTTACATCAGATAATACATAGTGGCGTTTAGTTATTACTCTAACGTGTCAAATTAGGTCTCAACTGAAGATAAACACTATACGAATTTGAAATGTACTATTTTATACCCTCGATTTTTGTATGGAAGTCGAATGTTTTGTACGACCTACGAGTATTCGATAACGTGCACAATAAATAGCAGACGGTCTGGTTGTGACTGAAGATTCACACGCAGGTGCATTTAGCTGAATTATGTGATGTTGTGCTAACTAAACGGTTAACTTGCTACACTCCTATACATTTTATTAAGGTGTGTTACAGTTTACTGATTTCAGAAGGTGCATGTTTGGTGGCTGTAGACTGACACGATATATTATTTTCGTTTACTTATTGTTGCCAGATTCTTCGCTATCCACATTTTTTTTAAATGTTAGCATTCGTTGTTGTGATAACACTTGCTTTTTCTGTTGTGGTGTAGTTTTCTGAGGAAATGTTAATGGTTATGTTATTTGTGTAGTATTAGCATAGAACAAATTACATGTATATGCATATAATGCATATACTTAATACTGCATGAAGATCCTGTTAATTGGCCAAACAAAAACAAATGACCTTGAGTGTCAATTTCATATTGCATGTTTACTTCGAGTAGCCGAAAACAAAAGGGTACCATTGTCCTATCAAATATGTAAACTGGTTAGGAAACAGTTACATAAACACACATCACATCTTAACATAATTTAGTTATACATGCATGGTACAACGGAGGAGCATTTCACAAATAATACGATCATAAAATAACTGTACTGTTGTCAGAGATAAGCTGAAAGTATCATTATTGAAATGCAGTTCAGTACTACAGAAGTAAGTATGAAATGAGTTTTGAATGTATAGATGTACATCTCTTACCTACCACCTGTGTGATCACAGTTACGACTTCTGTAACTGTTACAGTGGCATTGTTCGAACGTGTACTTAAACTCCTTTGCTCTATAACTGATGTCGTTGTACATTCGCTGGTTTCTAAGAAAATAATTTGACTTGAGAATATTAAATTTGTATATGTCAGACATTGTGATACGTCGTTCGGACAAATTGACCTAACACAGGCATCCATGCGCAAATATGCTTGTTTGTTTCAGCAGACTATAAAACACATACGCGTTTAGGCGTCTCATTCCGCTTTCAGAAAACGCTTAACATGGTCGATTTAGATTACTTATAACGCAACCCTAATTTGTGTTGACATGAATAGACATTGGTTGACACATTATTTTTATATACTCCGACAGTCTTTATTACAGCAGTAGTAGCATGTAAATACTACACAATTTATACCCATTAAAACTTTTAATGGTTTAATTGGACAATGCATTGGTTATGACAATCGACAATAACAACATATGGGACCAATATCTGCATGTATAGTATCAGTTTGATCTGCGGCACGACCTTTGAACGGTCTATGCTAGATGTTCGTAAACCGGTTTTCATATATTAAATAAAGGAGTAGATACATTGAGAAATTTCTATGACATCGAAATAAACAGTTGGGTAAATGTAATTGACAAAACGTTAAAGGAGCGTATCGACGACTAAAACGGTATCGTCTTTTTTTAAATAAAACTAGATTTTAATAAGTATTAATTATGATTGCTAAACACATAGGTCTCGTTTTTATAACCAAACAGTTTCATGTTATAATTATAAAATGTGGTCACCTTGACACTTTTGCGGGCGCGGAAAAATTAGAAGTAGTAGTGAAATCGACATAAATAAAATGTACATGTAGTACCGGTATGCGCATGGGCACTACCGATAAATGTATTGTAGCGGCAGAGAAAAAGACAAAATGCGCGATTTTGTAGGCGTGAGTTCGAATTGTGCAGGAACCGTGTATCGAAAAACAATTGTTTGGCTAATTTAAATATTGTTTCTTAACAATTCCATCAACATATTATTGCTACTAAAATATATTCATGAACATGGGAATATACCTTACTGTTACGTGTGTCTCTATGTACGGGAAATACTGTCGATACGCCTCTTTAACGTAAAAATTGTAACGAAACCCTACTCAAAGCATACCTTGGCTATGGAAACGAATTTTCGAGCTGAAATAAGTAGTTCCATCTGAAAATTTGGAACACTGCCATTGGTCACCTGGGTTAGCAATCCTATCATCAGAAATGTTGCAAATTACCACAGTTCCGTGTATGCACATACATTGCGTTGATTCTATAGTTTTGAGGTAAGTTACATGGCATTCAGTTTCATTGTATACAACTTTTGCCATATTGTGCCAACCTTGGCCACCAGTTGTATTTGTCCTGTAAAATTTCCACAATCCGTTACTACCATGACCACCACTGCAGGAAACTCTAATGTTGATGCACTCAACACTTTAACGTCAATCCATGTTTCTGTGGAAATTAGAAAGTAATAATATTTCAGCATCAATCAATATTTAACATGAATGCATGTAATTGCGAAATTTCGAACCGCATGTAGTATAATATCGTTCACAACGTCAAATACAAGTGATTTAAAAAGACTAATGGAAATGATTGTTCAAGAGCATATTACTTATTTCAAGAATTATACAACACGATCAGTCAATATACATGTTGATTATAAGTGTTATTTGACAATGCGGTTTGTGTGCATTATTTTACAATGTGTTTTCTTTAATATGTGCATCTTGGTCGCTAAGATCAAATTACTATATTTTGACGGAACTCCGGATATGTCATTGTTGCCAACAATTGCAGTTATAATAAACACCATGCTAATTACTGTCCCGTTTGATGTGCTCAATACAATTGTTTGGTATCGTCGAACATACTAATACGAGGTGTATATTCCGTTTTTGTATTCAAACGAGTCTAATTTCCGAGTGCCAACACCATACAGAATTGTTATTTGTATCGCAGGTGCGGTTCACATCAAAATAAAAGCCACGAATACGTATATAGCCACATGGCCAGAATTATAGGCTTCATGTATTTTGGTAGAAGGATCGAGTTATTATTCTATTAGTGGTTTTGTTCATTAGTGTAGATATTGCTATTCCCAAAAGTTGCCCAAATATTAAAATAACAAACAAATCACAAGCACATGAAAATAATTAACATAATACTTCTAGCATCAGCTACGGTTTATACACAGTGTATAGCGTAATCAATTAATTGTCTTAGGTCAAAAAAGAATAATATATATATATAAGCACGTGAATATACGCAGACATGCCGAAAGGATATCTGATTTGTAATATTTATTTACATATGACGATAAACCGTGTCCATGTATATGCGTACGAAAGTGGCATGCAAACTAAATGCACTGTACTTATGAACATATAGCTAGAAAAACCTTCGTAAAAGACAAGTTGTTCAATTTGACTACGTTACCAGTTCAATTACAGATGATAACCAAACATGTATCAAAAAGCAACCACTGTATTATATATGGTAGTACAACAAAATGCGAATATTAAAATATTGTTGAATGTGTCGCAGTAGTTGTTTGTTTTATCCCCGCTCACATGTATAATGGACAATAAAACGCACGCCATACATACTTTTGTCTAGAGGTCTAAATTGTGAGTAAGACCATTCAAGCTGTAACGCCATTTAGCTTCATCGTGGTATTTAAACTATTATTCGCTCAAAGGTTTCCTTATAAACACATCATGTGCGTTACACTTCGTGTAAAACTTGAATGAACATTCAACTACTAACGGCAACGGTTGACACATTTGGTTTATCATGTTTTCAGAACAAGGTTGTAACACCGGCGATTGTGGAACTATAAAGCACATCGGTATTATCCAATTTTTGTTTACGATGTAATAATGTTTTTTTTAAACACATGCTATCGACTTAACAATAATAAAATCGAGCCGGCAGATCTGATAAGCTACAAGTCAACTAACTCTGACCTCAGTTATGCAAATGGGACTCTCTGTTTTGGTCACTGGGCCATTTTTGAATTTGAAATATTTTGATAGTTCGTAAGCACCATAACAAAGAATGTAAAAATGCAAATCAAATTTGAAAGACATAGTAATGAACAAAATTTACATTATTATTCAATGTAAATGTATAAAACAATTACAACCAAACACTTAAATGATGAGTCAACCATATCAACGTATGCTTCCTTAAACAAATGCTTATTTATACAAATTTACCGTCATATCGGACGCTCGCAATATTGCTGAAAACAGGACGTCCATTTAGGACCATAGCACATCTCAATTGGTCACTTCTGCTAAAAGTAAGGGGAAAGTCCGAAATATTACAAATCACGTGATTGTTGTCTAGGCATGCGCACTGTACTGCATCCGAAGGAAATATGGTTTCCGTCGTGCAATCTGTAGTTTCTATATAAATTATGCTACTGTAGTACAGTTCATTGAATCTTCTGTGAAACATTACCGGCCCAAAGTAATTGCCAAACGTGCACGAAACTTGGGCTGTTGTTGGGGAAAACACGCTGATTTCCATCAGTGGACGTTCCATTGCTGAAAATGAACGTCTTATTATTTTAATAAAAATATAGCATGCTTGCAATCAAATTCAAACGAGAAAAAGAAAACAATGCCAACACACAGCAACAACAAAAAAACGAATGACATTAACATACGTTGTTTATATTATTCTGAATGACATATACATTTGCACATGCATGTCCTACGGTGACCGTAATTATTAGTTTACATGCATGTATTTAACATAGCAAAATTACGGTTATGAAACACTAAATATAAATGTGAAATACATTAATGAAATACAGAAAATTAATGTGAACACATTACATATAATGTGAACAACTTACATAAAACAGCATTGATCATAGCTAGTATTAAAACAATTCTAAACATTATTTCACACGGACTTTTAATTCCGTGCAACATTTTAATAATTAACAAATGCGTTCAGTTCCAACTTCTAAACAGAAATACATAGCTTGTGCTAATTAAACAAGAACAAAAACAGGAATTTTAATGACAAGCTATTTCATTTAAGAACTGTAACTTCAATTTTCCAGTTTCGGTTTGTAATTGCTATGTAAAACACATTAGTAATGCGCATGCGCTTTTTGTCTGACAATGCCTATCAAAACATTAACTTCAACTGAATTTAAGCAATACAAATGGCATTGTACACATTCGTAAAAATAATTGAAGATACACCAGTAATAATGCGGGAAAATAACGAAATCTCCTGGCGTTGCTCACGTGCTATCTTTATTTCAAGATATGCTGCGTCTGCTATATTAAGTAAAAGATGCTTTCCTCTACTTTCTGAATTGAAACATAAAAGAAAGGTCATGCTACTTCGAAAGAAAATGCATCTCATTTGATTTTATTAACTCACTAAAAACGCCTTGTAAGAAATTCATTGCATTCACGATTTTAACAAAAGCACGTTCTCCATATACAATGTAAATAAACCGCTGAACCGCTGAGGTCACTTGCCTCAAATAAATGACCATTGGATGGCAATAAGGGTTTCTCTCCTGATGATGTCTACATCATACGACTACATGTGTATACCCTGTATGAGATGAACATATATGTGCATGCATCAAACGTGACAAACAGTGTTTACATATAACAATATGATTCACGACAAATTGCACTAACACATTTTTGCTAACATTGCTACTGTCATAGAATAAGAGTGACGACAGATGGTAAACTGTTCCATTGAATGAACTTCGTCAAACTCATTTGTTTATTTTAACTGTGTCTATTAGTACTTGTTTGAAGTGTTGTCTTTATAAACAGGAATTTATAGAGAAAATAACAGATATTCGTGTTATATTTAGATCTAACCTAACACAAGCAATGTGCTTTTTACACTTGGAATACAAAAAATAACTATACTTTATCAGTTTAAAAAATATTTATTGCACCCAAATATTGTGAAACTGCACCTTCAAGATGATGTACATGTCCCGTTAGAAATTTAAAACCTAATTTGTTTTCTTAATGTTTATAGTTATAACCCACGGAGACAAAATACGTAAATGTTCTGTTCTGTATAATATACAACACTCGGTACTTCATCAATATATATCGATCACTAGAAATAGCATACGTTTTCTCACGATTTTCCACATTACATTGAATCATAATACAGTGTATAATATGATCAATAGTCATATCAATTTTAGCTTTTTGTTTTACAGTTATAGTTTGTACGAATAACGCGTTTCCGTTTTACCTCAACAAATGATGTTTCTGGAGTTGCTTTGCTTTTTTCTGTTAGTTTGGTATAAAATGTATGCAAAACTTTAAAGCGGCTTTACGTGACCTTCGCTGGGAAAAATGGACAAGAGCCAATACATAAATGAATGGATTTTGGGTGTAATCCAGATTACCTTGTGTATCCAGCATATTCTAGTTAACTAGTGTGTAATTAAGTATTAGTTCTTTAAGGGCAACATCACATTTAAACTTTAGTCAATAAAAAGGATCAATGCGATTTTAAGCAGACGTTTAAATTTGCATTGTGTGCACATGTATTAACTACATTTGAACCATTACAGCACGCATGTCATTCTGAAACAAGACGCTATTTGCGGATTCGGACACTAAGAACCTTGTCGCCAACATATTCACCAGTCTAACCACAACACACAATCACAAAACGGAAAATAATGATTACCCATAGTTTCGTTGAACAATCACTGTCTTTCCGTGTTGCTGTTGAGACAGACGCTTAACAGAAACATCTATAAATGATTCTCGTGACTCAGCAAATGATAGTGTCCGGGGTTTAATTTCAATAAAAACGCCGAATTAGCTACAACAAATCTTGTTTCTTGACATAGTTTAAGAGAATGGAATGCAATTTTCAATAACCAAGGCATTTTGACATTGTTCCAATAATAGACGTGCATTACATTCAAACACTAAAAGTCACTCAATCTCAACATAGAATTATGTTTAGACGCATACAAATTAAATCACAAATACGTGTTTGCTATTAACAACTTAATTGTGTAGTACATTTTTTTTCATAGAAAATGTAACCGAATTTCTCAACGTTCTCAATCTTTATTCATGCAATTGCGTTTGTACTGTGTCTACTGTAAAGTAAATGCGGGTGTGTATACATGATGTATGTGTATGCGTGTTCCGTTGCAGAATAAATTATAAATAAACAACAGCTGCTTTGAATTTATTTGTGATTGTACATCATGTGCATGTTCCGTTATAGAATAAACTATACATGCAACAATATGCAGAAACAATATTTTCAAAAGCAACGTCAGTGACACACAAAAACACGTGTTTGTGCGAATGCGTGTGAGTACGCGTGTATTAGCGAGCCTTGACGAGCTTATTACCAAATGTCCTGGGCGAATTAATAAATATTGTATTAAATTACAAAGAGCGTTCGATCTGTTTTATCACATACTCAAATTGCAGGTTTACTGATTTGATACGGGTTCTGCACAAACTATTTTGACAGCCGAAATACTATGTCAGGAATGTCATCGTGCGCTTAACATAGTTTCGAATACACTCGACAATAATGTTAACAGTTCCTCATTTTTAATTTGGCAAGTGCCCTAAACAATAGTAATGGATAAACGTATGCAATCACATATCAAACTATACGATTCAGTTACACTTTATATCCAGATGCTAACCGCAAAAAGGGGATAATGATTAACATAAACGAACGAATAAGCTATATTTGCACATTGAAATATACTCCAAAACGAGTATGGTCAAATATTTTATTCGGCAGGTGAGAAATTGCTAACAAATAGAGATACAGCAAATTAAAGCAGCATTTTGACTGTTTTAGAAGTTGTATCAGATTTAAAGGCTGCATTTTGGAATGGCATGCTTAGTGGATTCGAACATGTGCCCTATGTAAACCCAGTGTATGTGTTGAGCCATCCTGCACATAACATTCGTACATGAGGATTCCTAGCTCTGAATGTCATTTTGGTAGGACATATAAATGGGCGTACATACATAGGAATTTATTTGAAACTCTGAATGGTTTACCCCCAGTTTGCTCAGTTGCAAGCAAGTATCTGGTAAGTTACACAGTAAGGCAAGCCGTGTTTGAGTAGCTCGCATTCACAGGCACATTGTAAGGCAAAGTTGAACATCACTAAAATGGCTGGGAAAACTGGTGCAATTTGAACCCAAAAATTAGTTTATTATGCTTGTTAAAATTGTAGTTGGACTGTGTGCATAACTGTTTTTCTTACAATTTTGTGAAGCCACAGCCACAACAATAGTGAAATGACGTTTGGTTTGTTTTCATGTGCTGTCATTATCAGTGTGTGCAAGACGGCTCGAAACCAGACCACACAAGGCCGAGTCCGAAGCATGAGAAGACGTAAATTGTCAACATTAAACCATCTTAATCTAAAGCATACAGCTAATAATTTGACTCCTGATAATAATATTGTGCGTTCGCGCTGCTTAGGCTATTAATAAATCTTTCTGAATAATGAATGCTTAATTTTGCATCGGTGAATGTCAAAATAACAACATACTAAAAATAAAATAAAAAAATTGGTTGGTGTAGAGCTCCAGTATTAAATTGCGATATGTATGGTTTTACGTATTAAGCTAAAATGCGGCATCATAGCCACCGAATTTAAAAGTGCTGATGGTTTCTGATATACTCTTGAAATTAATAATGTAGTTTTAATTCTATGTCGATTGTAAGCATATATAGTTTCAACACGGGTCAGCTTTGTTGCGTATTTTCGATCAATAAAATTATAGCTATTTGAAATATGCTGGAACTAATGATCAAGAAAATGATTTGATGTACACTGTTTAAAGTTTAAAATTTCCTCTACAATTCTATTTTAGCAGCAATAGATTTAAAACGATCCAAATCTAGTTTCTGTATTCACAAACATGTATTTCGTAAATACTTATTCAAACTTGGGAAATGTTACATGAGATCTAAAGTTATTTGTATTAGTTTTATTTATAAATTATTAAATATATAATAGAAGAACAATAAGTACATGACATACGGTAAGTTAATTGCTCGTACATTTCATTATTTGAGTGTCGTCATTAACTGAGTTGAATGACGTGTGTACCAAATTTAAACGTTTTCTCGGGTTTCACGAAAAAACTTACTGTTTGAATTATTACACTAACCTCATTTTATCATTTACTGATTGATATATGACAAAATGAATCGACGTTCGAAATAAGCATTATATGCAATCATTGTATTAAAAATTTAATATTACAACTAGTTGAAACAAAGCATACAGTATTGGTCAAGCGCATGTTTGTGTTCGACCACGGTATCACATATTCTACTCTACTTATCGTGCGTTTTAACAATTGAATTCGGATAATTTAGACACTGAATAGCATACTTTAATTAGTAATACATTACGTAGATAGCACATGAGGAAATACACATTTTCTTAAAAAATAAAATAATCCCATTTCAAAAGTGGGAAAACTGTCCAATTTTCAGAAGTGGGAAAAAACCAGTGGGAAAATTCAAAATTTAAAAATTGAGAAAACGCTTATACAAATATTAAAAAATATTAAACAATACCATGTTTTAACTAGCCCAAGATATTGTTTCTAGTTATTCAATAAAATAACATTTTTCCCACTGGTTTTGTTTCCCATTTAAAAAGTGGATTTTTTTTCAATCATAATTTCATAATTCAAACAAGAATGTTCCCCAAAATACTTCTCTAAAAGATGTATCGTTTACAATGGCGTGTTTCAAGAACTTTAACAAACTGTATTATAACCGATTGTTCTTCAATTATTTCAGAATTCATGGCAAAAAAACACCTACGCGAACATTGACACTTTACACTGTGCACGTGCAATAGCGATGTTTTAAAGACGACAATGCTTTGCTTGTAATGACGTCGATGTATATGTAACGTCATCCGACGTTTTCCCGCTTTAAACTGACAAAGTTCCAGATTTCTGTAAGAGTAAACATGTTACAAGTTGACTAAAAATGGCATTTGCCGGGTAGACTGTCGATGGATTACTATAGTAAGAATATTTTCTGATCTGTTGCATGGATACATTCCATCTTTTGTCAATCAATAAATTAAAGACGTAAGATATACCAAATTTTATTACAATTGGATTACTCAATCAAACGTCATAGCACTTGTTAGGGTATTAAACAGACCTTGTATGATTTTATTTCGCAACTGTGATACTAAGATCAGATCAGATTGGTTTCCTAAAGTATAACATCTCATAATAACATAATACCACAACAATATGGTCATGTTCCCTATTTGAAACCTCCGTCGTTGCCATGTATTGTCAAGAGCTAAAATAACATACGGTCAATTAATTGTTCGTTCGTAGATGTGAACGTTTCCCGCGTTACAAGTCTCTGATATTAAGGTCAACTTGTGGTCAATGGAACCAGAGCGAAAGGCATTTGTCTGAACTGTCGAATGATATTACCGCTCTGTGATAAACATTATTAATTTCCTGGTTAAACTACAGGCATTTGTCAAGCATATTCCCATTTCATAAGAATATATCAATTGGAATAGGTTTGTGGAACATTAATTTACATTCAAGAATCGTTTAGAGTCTAAATGTAAGGCCAAATATACATTGATCGTCACCATTGACAGTGCTAAATAAATGAAATAAAAATACTTAAATTTAATATCTATGGAAATAGCGTTTAACATTTTCTGTATACTAGCGCTGGACGACGCAGTGTTTATGCAAGATTAAACAACACGTTCTGCAAACATATTCGAAATCATTTGTTATCATACATTTTACGGACTTATGGATTGCAACCACTTCTAAAAGTGTTTTGATAGGCTCCAATGGAAGATGTATATAATATGAATTTGCTGTGTTCAAGTCAGCAAATCTAATGGAAATGTTCTGTTGGTATTGACTTCAATACATCCCCATGACTCAAATTTGCCCGATAACAATTTGATTCTAAAATGCACTCCTTAACAAATTGACATGACATGGAATATACGAAAATGCCGGGTAAATGGTGTTTGAATATCATGCATCGTAACCTGATTTATTGCATATATAGTTGCTGAGATTGAATCACTATTATCAGTTGTTAATTAACGCTGGCTAATTGGTTAATCGATTGGACATGTGTGCTAAATAGAGTGTAACTGCAAGAATATGCATATGGCTAAACATGATGATTATTATACTTGTTCGTACATCAATACAAACAGTTTATATTAAAATTTAATATAAACAAATGTATGAAAAACACCATAGCAAACACTGATATCAAATAACATTAATGGTGCATTTGTAATGAATCGTTCCTGTCCTTCATTGTTTATAATTGAACACTGCGGATAATTCAATACACACATGCAATATACGATTTGTTAGATGTTTTGTGAATGATGTTATATTAATTCATAGAGGATATTGGTTGATTTCGTTGAATGGTGATTTTATTTCACGGGTGGTCATAGAAAAAAAACACTACGCCACTCGTGAAAATATAATTTTCTATGACCACGAGTAAAATAAATATTCGATCAATCACCTAAATCAACACATTTTCTTTTTATTTTATGCTTTTGGATAATAAATAAAAAAAAATGGCGCGCGATAATGTTGAACGTCACACGTTTGTGTATTCTGACGTCATAAAAATGACGTCATAGATCATTCCAAAACTGTTTAACATAAGTAGGGTTGCAAAGAAATTGCATCAATATTGTTTTGTGTATGGTACATGATTGATCACTGCTCATATGTTGCTTAAAATGTTGATGGCATATTTTGTTTATATCTCGAGAACTTTCAGTAAATGAACACAATATATTTGACAACATAAGTCCCAATATACTCGAATACCTAATTGTATTACCGAGCTTTAAGCTTAAATTAATTTGCGAGTTTACAACTTATCTAGGGTTATGGTTATAGCTTACATCAAACTAAAATATCTATTAAACAAACAGAGAAAACCTATTGTTTATGTCGTGTCAATGCTTGCTTAATAGTTTTTACTGTTGTGTCGGTGTAAATTGTAATTTTAATTATTAATTAAGCATGTTCTTAAAACGTATATTCCTTTGTCTGCGACATAGAATAACTGGAGAGCCTTAAAAACATTGCAGTTGCCATGTATTCTGTATTATGTTTTGTAGAGACTCCTCCGCTTACTTTTGTGAGAACCCAAGACGTGTCTTGGTAGTGGGATCGTGAGTGTATAGAACTTTTTCACATTCAGTGGGCACATTTACATGTATATAACACTATTGTTCACTTAGATTAGTACCTATATTGCTTCACACTTCAGTTTATCAAACACTTATATATGTACACACCAGTGACTCAATCTTTCAGTGAGAAGCACTAGTTTTATTATTGAGTATTTTGAGTCTTTTAAGATGTAAAGTCTGAATGAGTTCTCTTGAGTAAAGTTCTAGAGTTTCAATATCGACATTATTGTTCCATGTTATACATGTATTTGAGACACTCTGGTGGGTACAGTCCATATAATCAACTGAGTATACACTGAGGGTTTAGTTTCTCTAATTCACTAATATTCAAGTTTATGATTTTCGAAAGTTTCACATTGAAGATTGCTCTGTGAGGAGCCAAGACAGTACATTCTGCTATGAAATGTTCTCTTGTTTTTGGGTTACAGTAACACAGTCTCCATGTTGGGTCAAGCTCAATTTTTTTTAACTTTTCTCTGTTGGACTGTAGAATGTAGGTTCCAGTGAGTAGTCTCGCTTTTATCTCTGTTCTTTGGACACCATGGATGTTTGGTCTGACGGTTTGATACACAGGGTGACGAAAACCAACCTTGAGGGAATCAGGATTTTACATATTTTAGAGATGATTTGATGGAAACTTCATCCTTCTATTGTTCTTCTACTTTCTTGTTAACCGCACTTTTAAGCAGATGTTTCCACTTTCCTTTTTGCGGCGGGTCTTGATGCAATTCATAAATGGTTGGCAAATCATATAAGAGTAAGAGATGTCTGGCTTTTGAGAAAATACTATTGTCACACAATTTTATTTACAGCAATATGTCTGCTAGCTATTTCATACTCTTTAGTACCAGGTGTCCGCAAGATGTTGAACACAAGATTAAGAAGATTTGAATGAATTACACTTATGATTGGTGGATCTTCCATCAACGCTTGTACCCCCACTGTTGTCGTCCTGTCAGGTAGATGTATCTGTTTCAGTTTTTTTTATTGAAATTTCTCAAGGGTAGACTAATCTTTTTTATTATTGTCGATGCTGTCCATTGCGCTAATCATGGGCAATGCACTGGTTCGTGTTCACCAGACAAAAGCAAAAACTCAGTTCCACGATTTTCATATTAACACTGGCTGCCGCGGATTTTCTAACTTCCTTTCCGAAGATTCCAAAGAATTGTCGAAATGAACGTGGCTGTTTTCCTCATGTCCTTCATATACAACGTTGCCAATCCTATCATATATGCTTTCCTAGTACAGATTTTCAGGAAGCATTTGTCGCTCTGAATGTGCTAAGACGTCAATCTTTGTGGTTGTTTTAGACAGCGTTGAACACGAAGACGGGATATAAACACAAATAATTAAATTCGCGATTGCCAAATAGTGTAAGAGCAATTTTGGAATTAGATTGCTACAGCTTGCACGCGTTTGCTGAATGCGAAAACTGTAATTGATAATGGCAAAAGTGATTAAATATCGTATGTATTCGTTATTCTGATTTCCTTCTTATAAGCGCAAAATAATAAATCTTGTTTAGAAATCACCAGTTACAAGACAAAGCTCTAATACAATTATTAGTTGTAACCAATTACAAGACGTGATAAAATGAATACCGATATTATAATGCAAATTGTTTGCAACAAGGAACAAATATAAATTCAATTATTAAGTGTGAAATACGCAACACAAGCATGCTAATTTCGAACTGACAGATCCATAAATGAAATGTTCGCCTTTAGTACAGATGCAATCATTCATAATGTGTGCTCGGTTTTGATGTACTTTGAAATGGGAACACATTTTGTTCCATGTCTAAAAAATTTAGACGATCATTCTAAAATATAATTTGTAAAATTTTTAGCTAGTTGCCTTAGGTTCACTCTAGTCGTTGTTTCCACAAACTACAACATCAGGCAGCGCACGTCTCATTAAAATAAAACAAAATATATATATTGAAATGATGCTAAGTAAGCTGTAGAAGTAATTTACGTACGGAAAATCGCTCGGTTCACTTGAAACTCAGATATATTGTTTTCAAACCTATCACCATAGAAACGCATAACGTGATCATTTGTCAGTTATTACCTTTTTTGCCTTTGCCTTTGACTGACTTTGACATAATATAGTTCGGTCGTGATAAGCAATAATACCAAACTTATAGATTGTTTAATCATCCGTTCGTTTTGCTATCTCATGCCGAGATGATTTATCAACAGAAATTCCTTAAACAACACTTGCTTAAATCAGAGTTCTTTTCCTTCAATGTGGTTTTCATTATGACAGGAACTGATTTCAGCAGTTTATTTCAAAGAATCATTGCATATTTAGATTATGCCCCGAAGACCAATGCAACACTTATAACACACTGTTTACATTCTATAGAATATACGAATGAGAAGATTTGTTTATATTTAAAGTGAGAGTGGGTGCAGGTAACGTGTTAGACAAAACTCCCTTAAATTGTTTCTATATTGAGTGCTTTTCGTTCAAGCCCATTGGCAACATGTTCCGCATTAAGTACTAATAACAATTATTTTATTTTTGCAATGCTCAACCCCATGGTTTTATTTCATTGTTAGCAACACGCTCTGCCTATGCTCTTAGGCAAAACAGAACGAATTTATTTTTGCGAGAGCGGGTTAATATAATTGATATTTAGTTAAGATTATAGTATACACACATCTAAGGTTGTGATTTCAGCAAAAGAAAATGGTTGAATGGTTGAAATAGGTAATGAGCGCGGGTTCACATCTAGAAGAATTAAGGTCATCGAGATGCAGTGCTCGGAATATAAAACTAGAACACGCAATATACCCGCCAAATATGTTCAGATCTTTGCGCCAATATTGATTACATTAAGACATGTGAGAGGCAGGTGGTTACGCGGTCTCATAGATATTTTGAGATAGATGAAAATGGTGTCAAAGAGTGGTTAAAATGGTGAATGCGGTTCAGAAAACTATAAATAAAATATATGTGTATGTAAATCATTAAATATACAGTTTATAGCCACACGCGTAAATAAATATGAAATAAAAAATGTCGAACAGTAAACCTTTTTGTAAGCTAGATATTTTAACCAACTACAACGTCATACTGTAATGTAAATGCATTAGCAGATTAATTCTGAATAGACCGAGGCTGTTTCATAACATCACAATCATTTTGCATAACAGTTCATCGATTGATCAAATGGTTGATTTTTTTTTCGAATATCGTTGTGCGATCTAGGCTACGTGAGTTTAAAGCACATTGCTGAATAACTCATTATTATTCAGTTTTACATTTTTGATGTGATATATTTGATATGACTGATACATCTATTTATTTAATGCTAAGTAATGAAATATAGAAAAATATCAGTGAGATATATCCCTATATCACTCACAGTGATGGACTACTTTTTTTAATTTTATTTGATTTGAACAATATTTAACTGTAGTTGTTGCCACCATTTATCATACAGAATCACCAACAAAGAAAAGTAGTGAAGATTTATAACACCAAATGTTAAGAATACCTCTCTGATATATTGAAGCGTCTTTCCTCTTGTTTTCTCTTGGATTTTCTTCAGTCGTATTGAGCCAATGAGACTAGAACAGACAATGCCTTGCGGGTACAAGTTTTACCCACAAGGCATTGGAGCTCGTCGTCTTGGTCCAAATTTAATTTTAGCATCCAAAGTATTTATTTTATCCTTTGCACTTTATTCATCCCAGCATATTACACTTGCACTTGTTGTTTACTGTTGCTATGAATAGTAGCCTCCCTTTGTTTACATACAAATTTTGTATTGCCCGTTCTCCAGTTCCAAAATATAACAAGAATCCAGTGTACCCTTAAGTAATAACTTGTGTTCATTAAGCACATAATTATATTGTTTTGTTTGTATTAAGTTTTTATATCCAGTAACCACTATTAAGTATTTAAGTATCCAATGTGTGTTCTTGTAAGTAGTGTTCAGCGTTTAATTCTCCGCCATCTTGTTTTCTTCAAATTATTGAACGACATATAATCCAATTGTGTTGTTTTGTCCGAACAATTAATATAGAAAACACTTTATACGTATAAGCATTTAATTTCAGAACACTCCTAACAGTACATCGTTTGTTGTTTTACATTTTAACGCGCATCTACGAGTTTAATCAGCTTAAATTGCTTGCGAAAACACATGTGCGTTTGAATGTCGTGACTGTGTTAACTATTGTTTACATAATAACACCTATGCACACGGTCTTTTTAGAAAACTGAATTTCGGAGAACTGAACGCACTTTCACTTTCAATATGTACTTTTATCATAAATATATTTAAAGCTAGCAGCGTGTGTTAACTTCTTGATTTAAAAGCTGACCATTATTCAAGGACAACTGTATTCTACTGTATTTAAACTTAAGGTAGATAGATCCTAATGACTTCGGAAATACTCGCGAAATATCGGTTAATTTCGGCCCATTCGCCACTTACCGTAAATCTAATCGATCTGATCCGAAACAGAAATTATTTTCGCGAAATAAACATTACTTTTCGAATGTTAAGTTATTTTCAATTAAATGTGTTAAATAAATCCTTATTTGTCTTTAAAGATGAAAGTAAAAATGTAGTTCGAAGAAAAACAAGGTACTCTGACATGGGGAATACCTTCAAATGACGTCATTGTTGGGAATTTCTGTTTACATTTAATCATGACATTATCGCGATATTTCTGGTGTATTTCCTTACACTTAAGTTAAAATAATTATAAATAAACGTCCAAGGATTATTAGTATTATTGAACATAATTATTCGTATATAAAAACATATCTGCGTAAAGGAGATACGTGCTCCTTGCTGTGAAATAACATTCATTCACACCAAAAACTTGGAAAAATAGTCAGTCGAGATGGGTGGAGAGCGGGACGTCGGGTGATCGAGTTTGGTGTTCTGTTGGATAATATAAAATACTGTTCATTGTGTAAACTTGGGCCTGTTCCACTGAGGAATATTGACGAGATCTACCGCTATAAAAAAATATCTGAAAATTATGTATCGGCGAAATGATGAGAATGGTCTGAGAGACACCTTTTTATCCAAAAACAGTGACATTTTACCAATAGTCACAAGCGTCACGAAGAGTCTTGATGAAGTTATCACACAGATTTGCCAGTTTTTTTTTAAACTTGTTAACCCAATGTAATGAAAATGTCCATTTAATTTTTTGAAACACACACTTATTAAAAAAAATGTTTATTATTTTTCTGAATTTGGTAACCAAGGATATGTGAACCTCAGCTAGGTACATTTGTATTTAAAATGTTTACACAAAACACTATTTCTTTAACATTAATGCAAAAATAATGCATTTAATATCGATACTGCTAATAGATTATAATTATAAGAGAAAACAAATATTTCACGAGAGAATGAAAATATTTGCTTTTTTACTTGTCTTATTTTTCATATATTTTTTATAACATAGGGTTGCTTCAGTCCAAATGTTATACCTTGAGATTTTTGTGGTGAACCTATGTCAATTTATACCCTTTTCCTCTCAGATAAGGTTATATTATATTTTGGTATTACTGATTTTGTACATACTATGAAATAAAAGTAAAAAATATTACAATAATTGGTGTTTGGCGTATTTTTACTTTAATGAAATCTGTTGTTTTTTACCATATGCTTAGCCAAATTTACTGTAATAAGTATTGTTGGTCAACTTTAGTACTAATGTTTGTTATACTTTTTCATAAGATACACCTTTAACGTATAAATTAAAGCTATTCGGGAATAAATAAAATACATTTTGACAATATGTCAGTCATTTTTGTAAGTGTACCCCATCAGAATTTTAGGCTGAAGTAGAAAAATGAGGTTTATAAGAAAAATCGAATTTTTTTGTCAAAACGTGTGGTTAGATTTTGTTTATATTTCACAGTTTAGTCTCATGATAGATTTAATTATCAAAGATAAGAAGAAAATCAAGGTCTGAAAAAAGCCCCATTAGGGTCTTTCTACCTTAAATAAATTTAGACACACGGTTTCTGCGTTGTCTATGAATATTCTGTGTAGCATAGTAGACTGTCGTACCGTAAACACGCTGCTATGAGAATGTATGAGTCAAAAACTTTTTGCGATTTAAGTTTTTCTTAACTAGATCTAATCCACGGCACATTTGATCGTAATCCAAGATGGCGCTGGAATGTTTATTACTAATCCCGATTACTGCGCATTATAGAGAAAATAGTGCGGAAGGCAATATTGTAATTTTGTAAATATCGTGTAAATATCGTGTTGAAAATCCCCTAAATAAAAATCAAACGTAAAGAATATTCAAATAGCATTTACATAAAAAGAAAATGTGTTTGTTTTGGGTGAGATAACGAGTGATATCGTCACCGGAAAGGGAGACAATATACATATTTTCAAAATACAATAATACGTATAGTCTACATAAAACACCTATCCAACGACAACGTAAAATTTTTAAATAACTAAATTCATCAACGTTCGAAAGCAAAATATAATATGAATGAGTGCTCGTTTAACATTGTAACTTTTCTTCGTTCAGATCTCAAATCTATTGAAAGTTGAAATTGTTGTGGCGTTTCTGAAGGCACGTTTATGTTTTGAGTCAGATTATCCCAATTACTTCTGACAGAAATCGATGTACGTGGCAAAAGTTTGACGTGTTTATGATTGAATATGAAAACCATAGTAAACGCCCTGCAATGATACACTCTGATGTGTCTCTTTCGCAATTGAGTTTTGACAGGAGAAACGATATTCGAATTACCTATCGTAATTCAATTATGGATTTAATATGTAATTGAAAGTAACTATAACTGAAAATCAAACGTTTTTATATTAAACTAATATCTTAAAACGACTACGTTTGAAAAAATGGTTCTGGTGGTTTGGCAAGCAATTCCATTTAGCCCACCAATGACTGTCCCAAAGTGATGACCACAAAATGTGTCTACTGTATATGTGTTACGTTTTTTATTATAGACTACATTTCACTTTAAAGGGACTTGTTCTCATATTGGCAAATTGACAATTTTCAAAATGTTTATAAAATACCAAAAATAAAAATACATAATATATTGGATGGTTTATTCAATATACAATAGACATACAGTCCGTGAGTATACATGATATACAAAAGTAAATAAATACATACACGGTGGTCATCTGTATAATACAATTAATTATAAGTAAATTACTAACTGTTATAATACATTTCACAATAATAATACTATCAATATTATAATAAGTAATATATAATATAATATTATATAATAAATCAAAATACAGTGCATTAGGTAAAGCGAGAAGTCAAGTGTGCAAAGCAAGAAATGTTAATCGTACTAATATTTATACATATTTCTTTCAGTAAATGCTTTATGAACATACATAGCTAGGTTTCTGTTAACAATTGCATTGTCAGACTGCATTAATTCTATATATTTTGGTACATTAGGTCTTTTCCAGTAATACTGTTTGATATACAATTTTCTAATATCAGTATATAGTGAACATTCTAGTATAAAATGAAACTCATCTTCAATAACATTACAATGCTGACATTTTCTTTCTTGGAAAGGTATTGGTTCAGGTTTATGCCATCTACCTGATTCCACTTCTAGCTTGTGTGAAGAAACTCTTAATTTACAAAGATTATATCTAAATTTATTAATACTGACATGTTTTAAGTAAGGTTGAAATTCAAATTTACAAAACATATTGTAATTTTTTGCTCTTGATGAATTATTTAGTTCTGTCATCCAGTTTTGTATAAAAGCATCAGTTATTCTAGATTTAACTAAACATAAGAAACACTTTTCATCACTACACCTTGGTTAATCCATGAATAATGTAAACTAAAGATTGTAAAAGATTACATACAGATTTTGCCCATGAGTGGGTATTGGTCTACTCATTAAAGTGCTATACATATGTAAATACATACACTTAACGTATTTGTGCTCCTCTAACTTAATAATTTTTAACCAATATCTTATAACATTAACAACTCTTTTGGTTATCAAGGATGTTCTACCAAGTTCTCCATATACAAAATTATTTTGGGTTTGGATTTTCACACCTAATAACCTTTTACAAAAATTTAATTGAACCCTCTCTAATGTCATAGACTCATTTCAACCCCAGACCTCTGATCCATAGTTTAAAATAGGTAAAACGAGCTAATCAAATAATTGTAGCTTGTTTTGTATAGAGATTAAAGGGAAGTTAATTAAGTATGAATTTAATTTAAAAACAGCTTTTGAAGCTTGACCTGCAAGTGTGTCGAAAGTACTTGCAAATGATCCACCTGTAGTAAAAACTATTCCCAAATATGAAAAGGTTTTAACAATTTCTAATTCCTGGCCTTTATATAAAAACTTAATATTTCTCCTTAACTGACCCCCTTTTTTGAATATCATGACTTTGGTTTTAGCTGAGTTTACACATAGTTTCCATCTTTCACAGTATTCTTCTAACAAACATAAGCCTTCTGCAATTCTTCTTCAGATTCACACATAATTACAATATCATCTGCATATAAAAGCAAAAACAATTTCAACATACCAATATCAATACCATTAAAGCCATTTAACATATAATGTTCTTCTAAGTCATTCAGATAAAAGGAAAATAATAGCGGTGATAAAGACTCACCCTGTCTAACTCCTAAAAAACAAGAGAATTCTTCATTACTTATTGTATTACCCAATTTAATTCTTGATTTAACATTTGTATACATTGACTTAATAACATTAATAATATTTCCTCGAACGCCTAGCTTCAACAATTTGTACCAAATGATATCTCTTACCAAATAATCGAATGCTTTAGTAAAGTCAATAAATACAGCATACAATCTCTTTTTTTCATTTAAAATATGATTAATGATACCATGTAATACAAATATATTATCAATAGTTCCCATATTTTGCCTAAATCCTGCTTGTGCCTCTATATACACATGATACTTTTCAGCCCAACTGTTCAACCTATTATTAATTACTTTGGTAAACAATTTTCCAAAAGTACTTAATAATGTTATCCCCCTGTAGTTATTTACATCATCCTTAATATATTAACATGCTCAATAACAGTACTGACAAAGAATTATCTTGATAATATAGTGTCGTTTTAGAAAAATCATCAATCGAAATGGATACAATTATAAACGCTTTTCACTGACATTTTGGAATACACGTGTAGTACATACTTACAAAGCGTTTAAAATTCACTACTATGATATTTTTCAGAAATACGAAAAAGGACCATGAACCGAGATATATACTTGATACAGTTGTCGGGTATTTTATAATATGTTGTACTCAGTAGCATACAAACAAAGGGTTGGTGGTTCTGGCGACATGCGGCTTTTTATGATCGGCTGACTCAGTCGTGTTTGTTAATAGTGCTTAAATCAAGCAGCCTTACTTGTCATTCTTTTCTTTATTGATTTCATAAATACACGCAGAGAGAGTCACTGCTTGTTTTAAGATGAAAGCTCGTTAGGTGGTTTCTTATGTCGTTTCAAATTTAATGTCAAAACAGTCTTAAAACCTTTCCAAATCCTTCCAACCCTGTTTAGTGCATTTACAGTCAATATAGTGTCTTTGAATGTTTTAGTGTCTCAGAGTTATGACAAATACTGTACATGACTCGTACGTTATAATATGAATTTAAAACATGACAAGTACGGAACTGATTTGGTTTGAGCGCGTTGAGCTTAAGCATAAGAAGAAAATAAATAACCATACCAACATGTCATATCTAAAATTACTACTACAGGCTGGCCACTGACATTCTGAAATAAAATTCCCTGACGTTTCTCTGATTTTTCCCTGACCGGAATTTGATTTTCCATGACATTTATTCTCAGATTACTGGTAAAATTAGTGTAAAGTGGTGATAGCATACATACAAATATGAACACTATTTTCCATGTTTAGCCATTTTACTATTGTTAACTTCTTATTCTAAACAAGTATGATAATTTTATTGGTTTATTGTTGAAATATTTATTAAATTCTAGATTTCACTACCTAATTTTGGATTTGTTCTAACACTTTTGGTCACATTCCCTGAATTTTCCCTGATTTTTGCCAAATTTTCAAATTCCGTGATTTTTCCCTGCAGGGAATTGTTTTCACACTTTTCCCCAGATTTCCCGGTTTTCCCGAGTCGGTGGCCACCCTGTACTTTTATTTAAATGTTGGTACTAAAACGTATGTCGTTTAGGTATAACCGACATAGATTATTCACAAAATCCGGTCTTTGCATCCCTTAATTTTGACATATAATGTCCTCATTTTGCCTGCTTTCATGGAAATAAATTTAATTATATTCTCTATATTATTATATTTCTCTGCTAATTTATAAAGACAGCCGCTAATCCGTTGCTAGCTTGTAGGGGTTTGAACCTTTACTCTCCTATTTGTATGAAAGAAACGCGCTTAAACCAGTTATTGTATTCTAAAACATAGCACAGAAATAGGAATAAGGAATACTGCATTATTGAAATCCGATGTCGAATTATGATAAAATACAAAAGGTTCTATGACTTTGTTAATCATATAGTTTGTATCAAGCAAACTATCAGATGGGCGGACATAATATTGTGCGTGGTAGGAAACAAAAGCATGACGGTAATATTAGATTATTTAAGTTTAAATAAGTCGACGTGGAAATTAAATCAGGGGATAATGCAAATTCAATGCAATAAAATTGTAAATGCAGTTCGACGTTATTGTAATGGCATTAGTTACAATTTGGATGTTGAATATTTGAAGCGTAGTGTTTCTCTTTAAATGCTGCTCCAAGTATTACAACTATCACTGTAAGACATCACACGTGTTTACTTTCTGTTGTCAAAATATTAGAATTAGAACGTTACATGTTACCACTACTGGTGTATTAAAACGGTGTCATTCAAAATCAAAAAAAAATGTTCACGTCATCAATGTTAACTAGTGTTGTGGCATTATTTCGCAACTGTACTGCTATATATCATTTTTGTTCTGTAAAGCATTGCGTCTCATATTAAGTGCAACAAACCGATCATATTTATTGTTCGTTTTTAGATGAAGACGTTTCTCGTGTTACAATTCCCTGATATTAAGGTTAAATTGTGGTCAATGGAAACAGAGCGAAAGGCATTTGTATTCACTGTCGAATGATATTACCGCTCTGTGATAAACATTCTTTATTTATTTCCTTGTCATACGGCAAGGATTTCTCAAGCATGGCCTCATCTCACGAGAACAGCTGTCACGTCTGCTAGGTTTGTGAAACATATATTTATATTAAAGAATCATTCAGTGACCAAATCGTAGATCAAACATATATTGATAGTCGCCATTGTCAGTGAAAAAAACTCTAAATTAATATCTTTGGGGATTGTGTTTAGCAGTTTATTTCATACTAGCGCAAGACTGCGCAATGAACTATTCTAAATTTAATTGTTACACCATTATATGTCATATCAGTTTACTAGGTAATTAAAGAATGAAATATAAATAGTTATTGTTCTTTGGATCGTATAGAAGTTATTACATTTGGTGAGGAATCACCAAAGACCACCAAATTGAAAACATTTTATTTTTTATCGACAGTTGCACATTTGGGAATGACAATTTCCGTCAACAAACAGACCTAGCAAGGGCAATATTTATCATCTGAATCAGACATATTTACATTTTAAATTTTATTTTGAACGATACAATTTATTTTATTTAAGAAATCTTCGTTGCATCTGTGTTGCAATGTTCGGTGTCCTGAAACATTTCCTTTTCACGAAATGCATGACTAAAACTGTTTTTTGTTGCCTCATTTCGAACAATAAATTAAAATATAAATTCTCGAAATAAATTAAAATACCTACATGATAAGAGTTATATATACAACTAGAGTTTATGCCAGAAAAAAACACACTTTCTGTAAAAGGGTTAAACAACTTTGTCATTGTTAATACCAAATGTTACGGACGTACGTATTGACACCACTTCCTATGCAACATCTGTGTTTCTAAAATCGAGAAGGAAGATGTATTTACATTCATTTTGCTGCTAGCATGTCCAATTAAGCAATTTAATGGAATTTTTATGATTGTGTCGTCTTCAATACATCCCCATCACTCATATTTGTCTGGTAGTGATTCGATACCGAAATACATTCCTCAACAAGTACAAATTGAAATGGAATAGACGGGAATGCGGGATTAATAGCGCATTAATGCCTTTTATCATTACTTGAATTATTCCATCTCAAATGCAGTTAACGTCGCAGCTGTTCACTCGCAATCAGTAATTGTTAAAGAGGGGTGTTCGATTGAACTTGGTTTTGATATCGTTAGTGTAAATTCACGGATAGACACACAATACCTATTGAAACATTTGTTTCCTACATTTATGCTTAAAACGTTTGAATTAGAATTGAATTCATGTATCAGAAATGTGATTAAAAACACCAAAACAAATGTTGGAATCAATTAAACTAAAACGGTCTATTGGTAATGCGTCCATCCTTTGTCTTGCACAGTCTATATCCGCAAATTGTATAAATAATATTTTAAATAATTTAGATATTTTAAATAATTACTGCAAAATCATTATTTAGTGGAATATTATATGGTAAATAGCTTAAGTCAGATTACCTTACAACTCAGTAATGAATGCAATTTAATACACTTAATCGCTACAAAATAAGTAATTTCACATTTTTAAAAAGTCACTATTGAAAATTGCAAAAATATAAGTACAAAAGGGCGAGGTATCATGTTGATAATATATTTAAAAGGGTAGCGCTAATTCCCCCATCCAAATTGTATAGAAACGCGTATAATGGAGAATTGCGTTGTAGGTGTTGCAATTCCATTAAATGATGTTCTACGCATAAATGTATGTCAAAAGTACGAATGATATAACTAGCATATATAATTATTAATTAACATTTTCATACCAAACAAATACATGCTACATCATTCGTCACTGCTTATATGGTGCTTAATAAGAATGATGTTTGTGGTTTAACTTATTGGTTATATCTCGCAATATATGGTAATAGTGAACCCTAGCTGGGTGTCAACGTCTCGGTACACGCGATATATCGATTTTATTAACCTATCTTCGATATGTGAAGCTTGAATTTGAAGGCGACACGTTTCCTGCATACTGTTGGGCTTGGCCAAACACAAGTTGTTTTAATATTATTAAATGACTTTGTTGTTGAGTATTTTATTTCGTTTTATGGCATGTTTTAATACTTTAATAATTCGGTGTTTCTTCACGTAGGTTTAATCCATTTAAATTACTCTTTGTTTCTTACTTTCCATGCTTCGCAGAAAACCCGCGGCTACCGATTCCGACGTAGAGTCAGCAATTGAGTTCTCTTCCGAAATCACTACAACTCTAATCTTCATGAACTTCATGAACACCTCACACTTGGACACCGAAGCTAAAGAAATGGAGGAACAGGAGAGTCTTAAAACATGGCATTCGCCATGTTGTCGGTGCTGTCCATCGCCGCAATCATTGGCACTGCACTGGTTCTCTTCGTGTTCACTAGAAAAAAGCAAACACTCAGTTCCACGATTTTCATAGTAACGCTGGCTGCAAGGCATTTTACTCCATCCATTCCGAAGATGCAAAAGAATCGTTGAAATGAACGTATCTGTTTTCTGTGTACTTCATTTACAACGTTGCTAATCTAATCATTAGCTGTTCCGATCTTTTTTGTGTGCTGTGAAGCAGTTTACGCCAACAATCAACTGTCACGAGTTCTATGTTTATTAACATAAATCTCCAGTGGATAATTGATAAGTCTTCCAACAAATCCTCGTAAATGACCAATATTTATCGCTGTACATAGAGCTCTCACCTATTTTCCAATCTTTTCAATGCTAGTCTGACCCAATGTAAAAGGCAGACGCGTGGACAATTGCAAATGTGTCTGCTTTCTTTAAAAATGGTGACCCATCATTAGCGTCACCTTCTCGACCGACAGCTCTGTTTAATACTCCAGAAAGGGTTTTCGAAAGGATACATTTGAAACATATATTTATTTTTCTACAAGGTAATTCGTTTTTCAAGCAATCTCAGTCTGGTTTTCTTTGATAAAGTCTGGCATAAGAGTTTACTGTACAAACTTAATTCCGCTGGTATTAACGGTGTCTTACTTACATATATATGTAACTACCTTTCTCATAAAAAACAGAAGGTTGTGCTTCCATGCGCTGAATCTCGTCTAGCTAATTTAGTTTTAGGTGTCCCTCAAGGTTCTATTCTCGATCCGTTGATGTTTTAATATATATTAATGGAATTGTTTCTAATAAAGTTCACGAGCATATCTCTTTGCAGATGATACAAGTCTATAAATGGTAGTACATTTTACAGCAGCCTTAATGCAATCTGATATTGACCAAATAAATACGTGGGCTTACAAATGGTTGGTAAAATTTAATCCTGCAAAGTCAGAATCTCTAAAACTAACAAGAAAACAAAACAAACAAATCCAGCCAACTCTGACAATGCAAAACGTGTCTATTCTAGAAGTTATTGTCCGTACATATTTAGGAATCCATTAAGCTAATGACTGCACTTGGCACGAACATATTGCACATATCAAAGATAAAGCATGGACATGATTTCATTTTATTCGCCGTCTTAAACATAAACTTGATCGTAAATCTTTAGAAGTAATATGTTTTTCGTTTATTAAATCTATACTTGAATATTCGAATGTAATATTTGACAAATGCTGTCAATTTGAAAAATATGTCTTAGAGAAAATTCAAACTGAAGCTGCGCGAATCGTATCATGTTGCACTAAATTTGTTTCGATAAATGAGCTATACAGAGAGGTTTGGTAGGAAACATTAAATATGCGGCACGAAAAACATAAACTTATTATTATGAATAACATGAACACAAATCTAACTCCGGCCATCCTTAAATCTATAGTTCCTGACACAGTCGAAGCAAACATCAGAAATGTGACACCCCTCACAACCATATACTAAAATACATTCCTACCACCAACAATTATGGAATGGAATAACCTTCCTCTGGAAATACGAAATGTTGATTCGCTAAGCAATTTCATATTGCTGCTTAATAACGATAATATTAAACCTAATTTATTTTATTATACCTGACGTAACTAGCCCATGTTAAATTTCCATATACCTATCATTAAACAATTGGTATTATTATACCTCATTTGATTATTTCTCTATATAGTGCATATAACCTGCAGCGGGCAACAATTTGTCGCCCGGCAATGTCGCCCGCTACCGCTATGTCGCCCGGTAAGCAAATGATACGGGATTTGTTCGGTATAATAAAATAAATATTGACTTCCTTGAGGGTGACAGTGCGTCTCGTCAACCAAGTATCCACAAGGTTGTGCAATATTTTATTTCATGCGAACCATGCTAACCAGAAACGCGATTTGTTTTTGAAATCGCAATGACCGGTCGGAACGTATATTTTAAATCGTATTTTGTCTCCAAACCTGTATCCGATTATCCGTATTGCCGTCCAATATAAGTTTAGATATCGCCGATGCATCGTTTCTTTAATTATGTGTTACGCGAGTGCATAGACATGTTAAATACAAACTACTACACTACTCCATTGTACACATTTATCGCGTTCAAGTGTTCTGAATATCCATTAAACACTTCCCATCAACTATAACATTTCGTTTTGTATCCAACAATAATTTTAAACTGAATTTCGCCATGTATATTACTGATTTAAACTAACGCGCTGTAGAAACTTCCTATCGATCATGTCATCTTTTAAGCATGACACATCTAAATATAACTGCACTGTACACACTCACCGGTCATGCTGGTACACTTTGCAAACTGTTTGAAAGTACTGAAAGCTGTTTCTGCAGTATTATTTAACTATTGTGAAGGAACCATACATGTTTCATGCAGATACACATCTTTAAGAATGAAAATAATTCGTGGTAAATTAGCTTTAACACGTTTAAGTTATTAGTTGATTTTAAAGGGCATTTAAAAAAAGTAGATCTATAAATTAAGTAATCAGGTCTTAGTTTCGTTATTTTATTTTTCGGTATAATAAAATAAATATCACACCCCATAGAGGGTGATATTTATATAATATTACTATGGTGAAAGACGCCAACAGATGCTCCACTCCAGACTCAGAACTACATGTAGTTCACAAAATCAACATCTATATATGTACAATATTGTTCAACCGCCCTTGTGCAGTTGTGGTGCAGTCGATTTAGCATTCCATTACTTCTTCGAAAGCAACTTATTTAGGCAACAACGAGAAGTTCTTATCAGTGCAATTTCTCCTCTGACATCCACAACTCTTAATATAATTTTATACGGCGACGAAAGTATTGGCTATGCTAAAAACACACGTATTTGTGATGCAGTCCGCCTGTACAACGAAAAACTCACTTCATGTCATAACTGTATTTCTTCAACCTTAACCTTTCTTCATTTATATCTTACTCTCTATCCGATATTTTACCTCTACTTTGTTGAACCCTCCACCATTTCCCGGATTTATATTTTCGACCAGTTATTATCCTACATCTCTTCTAACCATCCATCTCAGTAGTTATATTCAAACAAATAACTGCCACTATTAATGTAAATGTTACATACTTGCAAGACAAGCAAAATACAACTTATGAAGAAGAACTATATAATATATTATCTTCAGTTCCGATCCATTTTCTGTACGTTTGAATTATATGTAACTGTATATGTTCTGTATATTCTTATGTATGTGTTTGAAAAATAAACCAATCTCATCATATATGCTTTTTAGAATCAGAGTTAAAGTAACCATTTGCATTCGCCTTGACGTCAATCTGTGTAGTAGTTTCAGACAGCGTTAACCAATGAGACAGGATACGTACATAAAGTTGTGGTTACCTAATAGTGTCAGAACAAGTTTGGAATTAGTTTAATACAGCTTGCACGCGTCTGCTGAATACGTAAACTGTCATTAATTATGGCAAAAGTTATTAATGTAGTACGTATTTGTTATTCTGATTTCCTTCCTATAAGCTTAATAAAATAAATCTTGTCTAGAAATCACCAGATACCAGACAAAGTTTCTAATACAATTAGTAGTTGTAACCAATTACAAGAAGTGATATAATGCAGACAGATATTCGTAGGAAAATTGTTTGCATCAACGAATTAAATATAAATGCAATTATTGTGTATGAAATACGCAACACATTCATGCTAATTTCGAATTGACGTATCCATAAATGAAATGTTCGCCTTTAATAAAGATGCAAACATTTCACAATCGAATTAGATGTACTTTGAAATGGGAACACATTTTGTTCGATGTCTAAACATTTTCGACCAGGATTCTTAAATATAATTTGTTACAGTTTCGAGCTAGTCGCCTTAACTTCACTCTGATTGTAACTATGAGTAATTGGATATTTATATCAAACTGTTTGCACATACTACAACATCAGGCAACGCACTTTCTCACAAATAAAACAAACAATATATATTGAAATGATAATTCGTCGACTGTTTAGACTGTAGCAGTAAATTGCCTAAAGGAAATCGCTTGGTTAGCTACACTTTCAGATGTATCTATGTCGAACCTTTCACCATAGAAGCATAATCATCTTTTTCAGTTTTTACCGGTTTAAACGAAATAGTTAATTAATATGTTACGCATGACTTTGACTAGACTCGGCCTCGATTATGTGCTCATAAACCATTATACGTAACATATAGATTGTTTAATTATCCATATCGCTTTACAATCTCAGGCCGGAGATTTATCAACATAAATTCCTTGAATAACACTAGACTTAAATCGGTGTACTTTTGCTTCACTGCGTTTTTCATTATGACAGAAACTGCTTCTAGCGGCTTATCTCAAATAATCATTGGATATTTAAATTATTCCCCGAAGCCCAATGCAACGCTTATAACTTACTGTTTGCATCTAGTAGAATACGAATAAGATCATTTGTTTCTATTTAAAGTGAGAATGGGGCACACGTAACGTGTTAAACGAAACAATTATTTTTGGAGAGTGAGTGCTTTATGTTCAAGCCCATTTGATATTTGTTCCGTAGTTAGAACAACCAATAATTGGATAACGTGTTTATAAGTGACTAAATAGATGGCGACTGATTTTGTGTATTTATAAGTGAATAAAATGATGGCGACTAATTTTGTGTATTTATAAGTGAATACAATGATGGCTATAACCTGTTTGCAATCGGTACTTTAAATACAAACCATGGACCGGGCGTACTGTGTTTCTAGGTTCAGTTGTTAGTGGTCACAATGTGGGCATGTTAATACTCTGTTTCTTAATAATTGTGTAATTTAGATCGTCATGTATGAAAACATTCATATTACGAGTCTTAAAATGTGCGATTACGTTAATATTGCATAGTTGAAATATGGGCTATTTGACATAATTTTGTCCATTGATTGAAGATGTGGTAAGGTCACATAAAGCCGCTCCTTTCATTTTTCCGCAGCGATTAGTTTGAGATGTTTAAGGGAGGTAAGGGCTAAAGAAAACTATTGCAACAAGGAAAATAATAGTTTAGACGTTTTTGTATATTGTTTATTGCATTATCAGTGGTGTTTGTCTTCTCAAAAGGTTCATAAATTTATTTCATGAGCATGAATGACCGTCATAGTAATCATATTTTGAAGGTTGATGTGTAACAACGTTTTACTGTTGTTTTCAAATATACGTCTCATTGTAATTAACTTTTTTTATACAGATTTATTCAAACACTTGGCTAAATGGTTATGCAATGCTCTTTCTAGAAGCAGATTGTAATGGCTTGAGTATCACTGAGCATTGAAAACCGTATAATAGTGGGAAAATTTGTTCAATAGTTGAGTATTTAACGTTTTCAAATGTCTTCTTCAATGTATCTATGGGAATAATGTTATATGTTATCAATAATGTTATATGTTATCAATAATGTTATATGTTATCAATAATGTTATATGTTATCAATAATGTTATATGTTATCAATAATGTTATATGTTATCAATAATGTTATATGTTATCAATAAAGTTATATGTTATCAATAATGTTTAAGATAAGCATATGAAAGTAGCAAAACGAGAAAACATATAGAAACAACGAAGTAAACACTTTTAAAATTACGTGTTTACTTCTATGGTAAACATTACAACGACTTTATGACTCGACAGTCGTTTTAGATCATACAATATTTAAAAACTAAATTAGAGTTGTTTATCGGCTAATAAACAACAATTTTGAGGGCTGATGCTAAGGAATTAAACCACGAGGGCGTTAGCTAAAGTGGTTAAAAAAGCAGCATCAGAAGGAAAAATGCGAAAATTATTTCGATTCTACCAGGATCTGACTACATTTTCTACCATTTCAATGCGAACTATATTTTACAGTCACGGAACTATTTTTGCTGGGTGTTTATTGGTAGTTTAACAACAGTGTGAATTTTGTTCTTTGTCTATAGAAAACGCTGCGCGTGTCATGAAGGAATAATAAACCAGCGTTAAAACAAAATATTTCGAATCAGCGCATATACATATATTGCAGTTTTCGGCTGTACAGTCGAAAAAAATATGTTGTAAATATAAACAAATATAACAATATTTTACAGCAAGGGTTCTTCTTTGCTCTTCTTCCAATTGAAATGGAAATATATGGTTGTTAAATTTAATTGCTTTTGTTATTTGTGCCACAATGTCATTTATAATAATATGTTTTGTCAGGTACGGCTACAAGAAGATTTACATGTAAAATAAAACAATTATCAACATTTAGAATCGTTAAAGACTGAATAGCACCTAAAATCATTAAATATTTAATATTATATTGCAGTAGATTTATTACCTCCAAAACTTGAATAATTTTATATTATTATTTTTTATTATTATTAAACTGGCGGCGGAAATAATCGATTGGCTAACGGAAATAGCCGAATAATCACATAATATTTAAAAGCAACTAGACAAATAAAAATATTTCTTCTTTTTTTTGCTAAAAAGGGTCATAACTCCGATGATCTCTGACAAATCTGCATCAAAATACACAGGTGTACAAGATCACATGCTGTGAAAATATGTTTATGAAGTTCAATCACTCTAGCAATTTTAAGTTTTTAGTTACACGCGACACAAATAAAAAAATGTCACTTTTTGTTAAAATACGGGCCATAACTCCGCTAATGTCGGAAAAAAACGTCACCAAAATAACCAAGTGCGCAAGACCACATGCTGATGAATATCTTTCTTGAGTTTCGTCACTCTAGCAGTTATTCCTTTTGAGTTACGCGCGACACAAACATCCGAAAGACGGACGGGACGGACAAGGGCAAATTAATATGTATCCGTAAGAAGCTAAAATGTAAAATTATATATATATATATTATGAACGTTGTTAATTTTATACCCGTGTCTCAATATTTTCCGACCCCATTGTTCATAACATTAAATATCTGAAAGGTAAGATAATTATTAGCACCTTCAGGAATACTCCTTTAGCTTTCTGTACCAGTTTGTATATCATAAGCTACATAGTTTGCTATACAGTACATTACGAAACTTTTGATACATTTTCCCAGCATATTCGACTTTATTTTCTCATTCAGGCGATAAATTCAGTACCAGATATGTTTGCTGAGTAATGTGCACTATTGAACACACGGCACTCCCCAATCTAAAGTGAATGCACATCCCGGAACATCAAATTGGCTCAAAATGACTCAGCGCCTCTCAAAGAGTGTAATATTTTCCAAACAAATCACATTCTTATTGAAAGTGAAGTACAGTGACAGAGATGCAGTCATTTTGAAAATTAAATGCGGAAATATAAAGAGTCATTTACGACAGACTTCAACGTAATTAAATTTAAGCTTCATGTCTTGGCAAACCCAAGATCTTCAATTTGTTTAATTTGACATATACGTAACTAATTAACGGACAACGTGAAATGTTATCATAAAAATGTGAGCGTACTTTTTTTGTAAGTTCTCATTATTGTGACAAAATTAGACACACTTAAAGCATAAAGATAGGTACAAAATGAACACATGGTTTGATTAAGCTGTGAACAACTGTGTACGTTTTCGAGAATTTCGTCAAGATATCAATAATGTCTGTACAATGATTGCAACAGACTTTATATTCAAACAAAAAATATGCTTTAAAAACATTAATGCATTGGTTATACTTTTCAAAAGGCGTTCAATTGTATTTTAGATATGATATTTTCAATGCTGAATGCAATGGGCTGATATATCGATGTTATCGACTATATTGATAGTACATATCCTGGTGTTGAGACATAAGACATACTTATACGTAACTTATTATGGGACTGCAAGTAATGTGATGAAATCAGTGTGAGCGTAATGTTTCAGTAAGTGATCATTATTGTAACTAAATTAGACACACTTTCAATGAAATGCACATACTATTAAGGAAATACACACAAAATTAAAGGGCAAAGTCATTTAATTACATGTTATAGCATATATTATATTTGATTAAGCTGTGTAAATAAATACTTCAAAGGTACTTTGTTTTGGAAGTCCGTCAACATAATAAAGAAATCATCATTAACGACAATATAGATATTCTCTTTAACTTTCTATTCGAACAAAAACTAATAGTTTAAACATTGTTCGATATATGCAAAGCTTTTCATAATGCATAGTGCCGTATTTGCGAAGTTATATTGACAATACTCGACTTAATTTGTTGGCATGTGCTTGCCATTACACTTAGAGTAACAATTTTAGTTTAAATTTTAGTTAAAGGCCTAGTTTAATCTTTCTTTATTTGACCCCCGCCCCCCAATCTGGTGTATTGTACTTTGCAGATAATGATAAGTGATATTATGGTAAACCAAAACAAAGTGGAGTGGAATACCCGTATGGAGAGGCCAGACATTCCTTAAACTAGGCCTTTAATATGACAATTTAGTTTGGTTAGCATTAACCTCTGTATTGCTAATGGTAAAAACAGACTGACAAGATTTGCTAAATGTGCTTTAATAGAACTGATAGTGTAGCCTGTATTCCCAAACAAGGGTATTAAATTTATACTTCACAACTAAGTCTGCAATGTCATCAAAAGTATTCGAACGTCTTTGGTTGGAATGAAAAATTGGATTGAGTTCAAAGTGAAATATTGTGAGAGGAAAGCGTGCAACAGGAATTGAAGAGATCTCGGAGAGATGTGAGAAAGGTGTTTAAAAAGGTCTGTGTAAAATGTCTGACAGTAGTTAAAGGATCTCAGGAAGGTGTGAAAAGGGTAAAACGAGTTCATAGAGTTGTCGACAAGTGTAAAAGTGTTTGAGAGGTGTGCGACGTATATAAGGGGTCAGACCGATGTGAGAAAGGTGTCCAATAGCGATGTGAGACATATGTAAACGAGGTCTCAAAGAGATGTGAAATATCAGAACAGATTTCAGAGAAAAGTAAAGTAAAAGTTGTATCAGAAAAGTGTGAAGCAGGGGTAAAATAGGAGAGAGATGTGAGCCGGATGTAAAAGAGGTCTAGGTTAAATGTGTTCTAATTGAGATGTGAGACAAGTGTGAACGAGGTAACAGAACGTTGTCAGACAAATGTGAAATAGGTCGCATAAAGTTGTGTGACATGTGCAAAAGAGGACTCGGTGAAATGTGGGACGTGTGTAAAAGATATCATAGAATGATGTGTGGTAGGTACAAAGAGGTCGGATAAATATGTAAGGTCTGTGTAAAAGAGGTCGGATGACGATGTGAAACCGTTGTAAAAGAGGTCGGATGAAAATGTAAGACATGTGTAAAAGTTATATAATCGATATGTTAGACATGTGCAAAAAAGTCTAAAACAGATGTAAGACAGGTGTAAAACAGGCATTAGGGAACTGTGAGACAGGTGTAAAGGATGTCTGAGAGAAATTTGAGGCAGGTAAAAAGACGCTTAATAGAAATGGGAAACATGTGTACATGAGGTCTCACAGAGATGTGAGACAGGTGTAATAGAGGCCGAATGAAGATCTGAGAGTCATTTGAAACAGGTGTAACGGATGCATCAGAGAGGTGTGGGACAGGTGTAAAAGACTTCTCAGTGACATGTGAGGTAGTTGTAAAAAGGTATAATAGAGGTGTCATACAGATGCAAACGAAGTCGCATATGTGAGACATGTATAAAAGTGGTCAAGAACATGTGTGAGCCTGGTGAAATAGTGGTCACAAAAAGGTATGAAGCCGGTGCTAAATAGGCCACACAACGATTAAATACAAGTGTAAAAGAAGTCACACAAAGAATTAAGACAGGTGCAAAAGAGGTCACTAAAATATGTGAGACATGTGTACAGTTACAGGTTACAAAAATGTGAGATAGGTGTCAAAACGGTTACAAAGCGATGTGAGCCTTGTGTTGAAGAGGTTAGAAGAAAATGTGAGACATTTGTACGAAATGTCAGAAAAGACAGGTGTAAAAGAGGTCATAAAAGATATATGGCAGGTGTATGAGAGGTCACGAACATATGCGAGACAGAATTTAATTAACATATAATTTATATAAAATTAATATATATTAATTTTTAAAATCAGTTCCAAGACAAGACAAATCCCATTTATTGAATATAAATGCTATTAAATAACGGCAACAATGGCAGTAAAGAACGTTTTATTATGAACTGAACGTACATCGGATGCTATCAATAACCATGCGCCTATAAAACACAGTGCACAACGTAAAACACAAACGAAAATTCAAGAAAAGGTAATTGTCTGGCAACTATCTGTACACACATTCAATAATTTGGTAGTTTCAACCAGTCTTGTGGCGGAAAGAACTGCACATTTGAAAGGAATTAAGGCTTGACCTGTATACAGTGTCTAAACAATGAACATTATGCATAAATTTGGTAAATCATATGTATGTACAAAACGGTTTATTAATGTTTATAATTAGCAGGAACCAATTATACTCGTATATGCACTACCCAACTGACAATATTCGAATGAATCGTAGAGCTTAGAGATATATTCTCTCTTAGCTAACACTACTATACCCTGAACGATAGATTTACTACATGTGCATCTGAATGACTGAAATATCGGTATCTGTTCAAAAACGTTTGAGATGGACATTTCCAATATATTATCTATTAACATCAAAGTATCAATCGGTATGTGCGTGATAAGCGCTTTACACACTGCAGCATAAGCTAGTTTATCCTGGAAATATTCGAAGCAAAACTTGATGACTTAAGCTTGTAATAACAGATAATTGGACGCCGAACAGTGGTAGTCAGCTTTTAGAAGGGTTTTCCCAAACGAGTCGTACAGTCCGTCATTAGTCTATGATAAGTTGTCTTGTGATTATATTATTAAGTGATGTTTCATTGGCTGATTGTTATCGTAAATTTTGCATTATACAGACATTTTGACCTCAGTTATATACGTCAGGTCATCTTTTAAGTAGCGGCTTTGAGACATAAGATTCGAGTATTGCATGTCGTAAACTTTTAATCGGAAATCCGGACACTAAATATAGCAACAAATAAAGTATTGTTAATTATCTTTTTTTTAGACTTCGCCTACGCCTTATGTCCGACACGTTGTCGTTTTAACTTCATTGGCTATAGAATCATGCAGCTGATTATTGTATTTTCGTCCAAAATATCTGTGGTGTTGGTTTCGCAACATATTTTACATACTTATTATTTACTTAAAAACAAAAACTAAAACCGAAAATTCCCGTTTTAATTTTGAATAATAAACTTTGTGTTGTTTCAAGAATACGATCTTAGATTATGGGTATAGTTAGCGAACAGGTGAATTAATAAAACTGCTTAACATCATTTTGTTTTCCTTGCGACTTCTAACAAGTACCACATTACATGTACTGGGTGTTATAGTTTCCCGACTGTATTGTATAATTATAGCAGCGAGTACAACTGACAAATCAAAATCTTATTGCAAGCGAAGTAAGTGACAGAGATGCAGTCATTCTGAAAATTAAATATAACGAGACATTTACGACAAACTTCAACATAATTAAACGAAAGCTTTATGTCTTAGAAAACCCAAGATCTTCAATTTGTTTAATTTGACATATACGTAACTAATTAACGGACAACGTGTAATGTTATCATAAAAATGTGAGCGTAATTTGTTTGTAAGTTCTCATTATTGTGACTAAATTAGACAAACTTGCAGCATAAGGATACGTCCAGAAATATCTTAATAAAATAAAATTTGCAGAAATCGTTTCTGATGGACATCAAACTACAGAAACAAACGCATTGAAATCTGTAAAAAAGGACGTTTCTGTATCTTTTTTTATTGTATAGTTATCTGGATGCGATAGTCGCTGATGACTCTGGAGCAAATCAGCATGTACATTTGTGTGTATTCCGTTCGTACCAAGCGTTTTCGAACATAGACGTTATAAAATGCCTTTCGTAAATAAGAAACAGTTTTTAATCGAATAAAGGTAATAAAAGTCATTAACGTTCATTAGAACTAATGAATGCCAATTTAAGATGTTTTGAATTATATTCTATCGACTGCGGCTTTAAGCTGTGTAAAACTGTGTACGTAAAAAGTAGTTTGTTTAGAAAATCCGTCAAGATAACAAAGAAACAACCAACAATTTTATTCTAACAGACTTTATATTAAAACAAAAAAATACGCTTAAAAAAACATTAATACATTGGTTCCGCTTGTCAAAATGTAATCGTATTTTCGATGTGATAGTTCAAGGCTGAATGCAACGGGCTGATGTATCAATGAAAATTCATTGATAGTACACATCCTAGTTTTGACACTTTGTTTTGAGGCATAATTATACGTAACTAATTTCGGTACTGCAATGTGAGCGTAATGTTTCAGTAAGTGCACATTATTGTGACTATATTCGACACACTTCTACAGGAACTGTAAAGAAAATAGAATTTCATACTCGTCTAATTACATTTTCATACCATATTTATACGTACAACGCAAACACAATATTTGATGAAGCTGTGTCAAATAAATACGTCAAAGCATAGGCGGATTTAGAGATGGGATCGGAAGCAACGTACGCACCCTTCAAAATTGTCTTAAATTCGATATTTTAAAGATACTGAGCTCCAGATGGGCATAACAATGTGCGTTATTTGTAGGTAAAACAGGCGTAAAACCATCACTATTTGTATAGAACACAAACTGTATATTTCATTGAAAAATAGAAGTTGACTTAGCTCGCACTTTCCTTGAACCCATTATTCCCAATTTAAAAATACCGCGACTTTACCCAATACACGCACCTGATTTAAGTATGCGCATGCGCGACTCGACAACACTTTACAACACTTTACCGTCACGTGATTATCCTATAAACGGCGCCATATTTAAATTACTCGAACGATAAAAAGGACGAAAACTATATAAAATCACTGTTTTTTAGGTAAATAAAAACATACGTGTCGAATTTTTTTTATGTGCTCTATACGATTATGTAAGACAATTGTGTGTTTGTGGCAATTTTCTTTCGTTTATAGGAATGACCATCTGGAGTTCAGTCCTTTTAAACCTGACAATAACTTAAACATATGCAATTCGTTACCAAGGATATGTTCTTCAATTAATTTATTGCGGTTGTCAAACCGGTTGTCCGGTATTATATGCAAATTGTTCCATTTTGACTATGTTGCATTGTTTCAATATATGTACCCTAACATGACAGAGACCAATATCAGTATTTTGGCGGTAACTTACCCTCTACTGCAGAATTCCACAGCATCTAACTCAAAATCATGTATCAGCCCTGCAAAGGTAGATTGATTTGAAAAGTCCGTAAACATAATACATAAATAGATTTTGATTTTAACTTTATTCGACAAAAAATTACAGTTTAAACATATCTTCGATATAGGCAATGCTTTTCATATTTGCATAGTTCCGTATTTGCGATGTGATGTTAACAATACTCTACGTAATTTGTTGGCATATTGATGTGACAACACTCACAAATTACAGTACTAATATTAGTTATTACATTTTAATTTGGTTAGTATTAACCTCTGTAGCATTAACCTTAGTATTACTAATGCACACAACAGACTGACTGTTTAAAGCTTATATTCCCAACTATCTGTAATTTGTACTTCACCAGTAAGTCTGCAATTTCAGCAAAAGAAAACGTAGGACTTTGGTTGAAAGGAAACTTCGAGTGAGTTAACAGACAGAGTCAATAACAAAACTGAAACGAGGTTATATAAAGGAGGGACCTTAAAAGACCTGGAGAATTGCGACAAAAGTGAAATATGGTACGAGGGAAGCGTACGACACGAATTAAAGAGGTCTCAGGGAAATGTGAGACAGGTGTAAAAGAGGTCTCATTAAATGTGTGACAGAAGATAAAAGGACAGGTGTGAAAGAGATCACAAAACATTGTGAGACATGTGCAAAAGAGGACTCAGAGCGATGTGAGACAGGTTTAAAAGATGTTTTCTAGAGATGAGAGCTAGGTTTGAAGGAGGTCATAGAGAAATGTGTGGCATGAGCAAAGAGGTCGAATAATGATGTGAGGTCGGTGTAAAAGAGGTCGGATGAAGATTTCAGACTGGTGTAAAGGAGGTCACAACAAGATGTAGGACAGTTGTAAACGAGATCACAAAAAGATGTGAATCTAGTATGAATGCCGACATTTGAACCACTCGCGCTAATGTTGAAAGTGCTTTGTTTGTACACGATTATGAGACCGAGTATTGTCTGGACATTGTTAGTCATGTTCATGCTAAGTTGTCTGGACATTATTAGTCATGTTCATGCTAATTTGTCTGGACATTGTTAGTCATGTTCATGCTACGTTGTCTGGACATTGTTAGTCATGTTCATGCTACGTTGTCTGGACATTGTTAGTCATGTTCATGCTACGTTGTCTGGACATTGTTAGTCATGTTCATGCTACGTTGTCTGGACATTGTTAGTCATGTTCATGCTAAGTTGTCTGGACATTGTTAGTCATGTTCATGCTACGTTGTCTGGACATTGTTAGTCATGTTCATGCTACGTTGTCTGGACATTGTTAGTCATGTTCATGCTACGTTGTCTGGACATTGTTAGTCATGTTCATGCTACGTTGTCTGGACATTGTTAGTCATGTTCATGCTAAGTTGTCTGGACATTGTTAGTCATGTTCATGCTAAGTTAATGCGGCGGTGTGGTGCGGTGCGGTACGGTACGGTTTGGTACATTTTATATTAATCCATTGTTTATTTATTTACTTCAAGTCAATTCATTTCAATTCAGGATAGAACAACAGTCAAATTTTGGGAAGCAACGAACCCTAGCAAATACAATACTTCAAATAAAGTAGCATATCATCAATCAGGTCAGGCAATAAACACTTATTAAACCTGATGTATCTTGAGGTTTCTAGTGAGCAATGACCTCATTAAAAGTCAATGCCAATGTAGGCCGAGTTCTAGACAAAACTGCCATACCAATCTGTCTTCCGATCCAATACTAATTAACGTTGAAATGTCTCAATATTTCACAGGTGATTTGTTTTGAGGCTCGTTGGCAGCATATATGTCAGCAAATCGGTATGATCATGGCGAAAGCTGGTGTGTTTTTATTTGTGTAGTTACCTATATGCTTGTTAGAAAATGCACTCTTTCAGAAGGAATCAACGAAAACTTGAACTACACATTTATTTTACTTTATTAATGAATATTACAGTTGTTGCAAAAATATTGTCATTTAACGAAAATTACTTTATGGAATTGGATATATGGAGTTTTTGTTCAGAAATATAATGATGCCATCTTGAAATAAATAGTGTTTTTTTTTAAAAATAATTATTGTATTCTTATCATCCTTCATATTAAACCTTTCAGAGGTTAGGAACTTTAGTCAAAACTGCAGGCACTGTTATTTGGGTTCATGCCTATACAGCAGACCTCGGACAAATAACAGTGCCTGTATGAAGTCACTTATTTAATAACATTACAGTATATAATATTGAACACAAGTACACATAAAACAAGCGTCGTTGCCTTGAGGCGTTTAGTGCAAATCATTGGCGGGTTAAACCTGTCAGAAAGTTGCAATTCTGCTACTCTGGTTTGCATCCATCTATTGAGTATTTAAATGCCAATTAAATTTGATTTAGTATTCTCTCTTATTGTTTATTGTTTATTATTTTCATGTATTATGACTAATAATCTAGGCCACGCTTGGTTCGGGCGCCTGTAAACCGGTTTATATCTAAAGGCGAAAACAAGCTCACATTTGGAAGAGATATATTTGGTCACCTGGCAGCGAATCACATGCATATATAAACTCGTTCAATACTAGTAAATATGCATATATACTCAAATCACAATATTCCAGTGAATCTTAGAGGTACATTCGGTCGGATTTTTAATCTTACACATTTAGATAACGGATTATACCCTGAATGATGGATTAATTGCAGGTGCATCGTATTTACTTAAATATCATTAACTTAAACAAATACATTTGAAAGCGTACCAAATCCCCCACAAGAAAGAAAATCTCCACGAGATCGACATTTCAACTATTTTATCAAATAAACATTAAATTATAAATTAGTATGAATGTGTGGATAAGCACTTTACACTCCCCAAAATATTCTCCTTTATTCTACGAAAAGTTCTAAGCAAAATGTATATACTTTAAGTTATAACCCACGCTTGTAAAGACGTTACTTGAAATAGTTGTGATACAGTGGTTAACTTTATATAAATTACCCTCCTTTACAACTAGTTATGATTTAGTTGATTATCTAGTCAGGTATTGATATACGTTATACAGTGTTTCAGTTTGTATCCACAATGTTTAACTTAATGTGAGTTAACATTAAATTTAGCTAGTAATAAACCAACTTCGATAAATTAGTTACGTGCATGTTTAGATTTCTAATAAACATAAATTAATTCTTGAAAATTAAAATAAGTGTTCATTCTATTTTACAACTCCATATATACTTAATATTTTTCTAAATTCCAACGAATATTTCCTTGCTTTGTTTTTACATAGTTTTAATATCGCTTTTGTTTAATACAGACGTTGATATTTCTATCTGTGAAAACACATCATGAATTGTATGCTAGATGCAGCCGGATGCAACTATTTATATTTTCTATTTCATCTTGTTCCATCCGCAGGGCAGTATAATTATAATGTCATAATGACATTATACCACTTTTATTTAATATTTCGGAATAGCCCTTAATCAGTCAAACGTGAAACACAATCTTACTACATTATGCGAGCATTCATTTTAAACGTACTGTTTGACGTTATATTGCTCGACGACGTCATTGAGGTCGACGTCATTTCTGTTCATGCATTACGTTGCGTTTAAAACGGCTGCTAGCATAATGTAGTTACTTACAAAATACAAGATACAAAAAACTTGATTTTACGTTGGCTTGTTTATAATAAGTAAAACATTAACTGTAGAGCTATTTCCCAACAAGAAAAAACATTAACAACTATTCAATAATAACGATACATTTCACAAATTCATAGACAAATATCACTACACATTAACAGGCAATGTATCAATTTTATACAGTTATTTATAATACACATATAAAAATAATATATTATTTATATCAGTAATAATACAAAATCACAAAACTATGATAAAGTATAAGAGTATCAACGTATAATAAATAATAACACTGTGCCATAAAGAATTGAATAACATACATTCATGAAGCAATCATGCAATGTAGAGGACACGTCGAAACAGATGTTGCCAACAATATTACATGTATTAAAATGTAAGTAATTTTTTTCCCCAAAATAGCACATATATTAAAAAAATACATAAAACGATCATAACAGATGAACGAATGAATGCAGTTATCTCAATGCAAAATCTGTAAAATAATTAGGTACACATTATACATTCACACCTTGGGCCGCACCAGGTCCGGACTAACCTTACAAACTCATTATAGTTTTCGACCAGCCTTATGTCGTTTGTTAAGGTGTTCCAGGCCTGTGCAGCATCAAAGCGAAATGATCTTTTACCATACATTGTTGTTTAAAAATTGGGAATTTCAATTTGATTAGAATATCTAAATGAATAGTGATATTTTTTTTATAAGATCATGTAGATAGGGTACGTATGTATATAAATAAGATAAAATATATATTAAAAACCTCTCAATTATACACATTTGCAAGGGCCAGTATAAATGTTGATTATTGTCATTGGAAATTAATTTGCATGACATGCTTTTCAGTGAAATATCGAATTCTATTGGTGAAATAAAAAAATTATTTTCACTGTTGGAGCAGTAAAAATATCAAATGTTGTATGTTCACTGCAGTGAAAATATAACATAAAACGGACTATTTTTCCCTAAAAAGCATCGATCTACAAGTAGTGGTTTACAACCCTTGGCAAATGTATATATCTGTACAGTATGTACATGCATGTGTTTACATAAAACACATTATAAAATTCAACAAAATTATAATTTAGCTCACAAAATATGGCACTTTTTTTCCCACCATACCAACGAGTGACAGTTTTTGGATTCATTTATGACGTCATTTTTATGACTTCAGACTACACGAACTTGTAAAGTTTAAGCTTATCTCGCGAAATTTTATTTATTTATGGTCCAAAAGCATAAAATAAAACGAAAGTTTGTTTATTTCGGTGTAAGATCGTATTTTATTTCACTCGTGATCATAGAAAGTAGATATTTTCACTCGTGGCTGCGCAAATATCCTCTATATAATGATACATGTTTATTATCAATATTTGAATATTTGGATGTTATGACATTGTTGTACATATTAGAGCTATCACAGTTTAACCGAAACATCTGTGCTTTACAAATATATGTTATAAGAGGAATGAATGACCAGGACTGGATTACTTAATATAATATATACTCTTAAACTGATGCTTAATGTGTTATTATTTCATATTTAAATTGTTATATGTCGTGTGTTACGACAATACTAGTACATTGCATGTCACCAAAGTTTAATCGGAAATCCGAACATCAAGAGAAAGGACACATTAATGGTTGCTAATCATCTAATTTAGATTACACCTAATGCCGGTCACGCTGCCTTATTTCACTGGCAAAAGAAACATAGAGCTGATTATTGTATTTTCGTACAAACATCTATGCTCTTGTTTGCGCAAAATATATGACTGTTACTCAAATATTAAAACCGAAAATACTCGACTTCATTAATAAAGTATATTTCAGGTGCACTTAAAATAGTTTTAATTTGGAATAATAAACTTCTTGTTTCAAGAATGCGAAATAAGGTTATGGGTATAGTTAGCTAGTATGTGCATCAATAACTGCTTTATATTTTTTTATCCATTGAGACATATAACATGTAACACATTACATGCATGGGTTTTATAGTTTTCCAACTTTATTGTATATATAAGTGAATACGAATGAACATTAACCCGTTAACACAAGCTTATTAGTCCTTTGAGAATAGCTAAAAAACCATTTGACATTTGACAATAATAGAAACAATACTAGATGATAAGTTTAAAATTCTAGATTAGTGGAACAAACTAGATAGGTCTATATAGCAGTCTAAATAAAACAAAGAATTTTCTGTAAGAGATGTTTTTAAATTGAGTTATTCTAGTGCTGACCGATTGACCATGATTGTTAAAATATATAAGCATACAATGAACAAAATGCGTCTGTCGTGACCAGATGTGAATATAAACTAACCCGTAGATCGCATCAGTCATTTAAAACGAAAAATATTAATGTTATTGGCTCCATGATTTAGATAGTCAATCGCAATGCTAAATGCGCAATACTTCTTAAAATAGAAACATAACATAAATGAACAAATTCCTAAACTGTAATCATTCTTCAAGCCATTTATGTTCTGGGCCCAGTTGCTCAAAACTTTAACAGACAATACAGCTAACTGCCCGTTAACTTTTGATGTAAATAAATTTTATATTGCACGCAACTTGTTTATAAAACATTTGAAAACTGTTCAAGTAAAACAATTTATTTAGAATAAACAGAATAAACTGGGTCAAGAACGTAAGGATTGTCTCTTGTAACGCTAATTACGACTTAATATCTAAACTTAATTACGAACGTCATTCTACATCGTAATTCAATCAATGGCGTTACCATGATCTATGTTGCGTTTCTACTTATTTAATTTCTTTTTATTGACCTCATTTGCAACATACACGCAACTGTATAATTGGTACATCAACAGTACGAATCTGAATCTAAAGTCCATTCTTCTGTTTGTATAATCTTGACAACGACACACGACCTTAAACCAGCACGTAACTGTATATTGTGTTTTATTTTGATATACTTATGATGTTCATTAAAGATTCGTCTTGTTCTCTCTTTAGCGTATTTCATCGTGAAATTAATTGAACAGATTAATGCAATGCCTTGAGCATATATAATCTCCGAACAGGCGAAACATCTAAAATATAATTATGCATGATGTTAAGAAGTTTGTGCCTCGGATGTCATTAGGTAACTCATTGCTAGCGATAATTAATACAAATATACATTGATATTTGTTTTATATTACATATGTTTATTGCTTCTGGACATGTGTACATAGCAATCTCATGTGTATCGATAGCTTTGTAGTAAACACGATATGAATGTTTCTCTGAATGCCGTTCACAGAGAGTGCAACAATTTCTTTTTCTTCATGTTTGTTGCACATGAAATCGCATTAGACTCTATGTGCGTACGCAACAAATCTTTAAAAACAATATGTTTACATCACCTTTGCATCATTTTTACGTGTGTATTTACTTACATTAATACCGTTGATAATTACCAAACGGTTAAACATTCGGATATATTAACTGAATATCTGCTCAAGATATAACCACACTATCTTACAATCCTTTGTTAATTAAAGAATATCTTTAACGGTAAACACAATTTACCGATCACGTTCAATTTTCATCCGTAGGTCTGGACGGCAATCCAAATAGGTTTGTGCTATAAAACATGGTATCCGAAATTGCTGTAATGTTAATTGGAAAATCTGCAAACGGGAAAATAATTATATTGTTGTTGAAAAATGAGTGTTAACTTGGTTGGCTTCCAGTATTTACAAATTTATCCCAGGTGCAATAATACTACTGATATATATCAAATTAACGCATTCCAATCTGACTGAATAAGTATAACTATCTTCAGTGAACGATTCAATAATCTAATAATCACATGCGAACGTTGAAGTTTGTATATATTTCTAAGTGTATACGCATTGACCCTTTCCTACTCTAATAACTGAGTTACGGTTTAAGTAATTAAAAGAACATTTATTCAGCTCGTCTATTAAACAGTTCAGAATAAGTGTGTCTACATAACATAAACTATCTCTCTCATATAATGCACACTGTAAATGCGGTATTTGATTATGGTCGTCTCCAGAGTTCATTGTGGATTTTTTTATTTATAGTACAATTCTGATTACCCTAAAAGTTCTATGTTTTCGGACAATTACAAATAATTAAAATTTCTCGTGTCCAAAAACTTGGATACACAAAAATATTCCCGAATTACAGGTGTCCGTAAATTTATAGACACTGTGACAATATTGCAATTACGTTCGGATATGCCCGGTGTATAACGGTTTTTGCCGAATACACACCGACAGTATCGATTAATGATTGCGCGTGCTTGTTAAATACCACGGCGTATAGTATAATACATTTTTAGCGATGTTTGCAATGAATTTTAAATAATTTCATATGTATGATTTTGTTTTACAGAATAATACGCCAAGAATGCATTTTTGTCGACCGAGTTTAAAGATTACCATCTCGTATATTATTAACTGTAATAAATGCAATAAAATATGCAAATTATGATTTTGTTGCTTGTTCTTGAACCACAAATCTTAAACGAGTGTCTTTAACACTTTCAAAAATTCGTGCAACTTGTAATAGGGTGCGATAAAACTGTAGCCTGTTTGTCACACTTATCGTGTTTAGTAGGGTCATAGTACCGTAGATACCTGAATTGTTAATTGGCACTAATTGGCGTAACAAAATATTTCAAATGCAATCGGTATCAATTTATCATAAATGGCACTAATTGACATCATGCCCTTATTCAGTTCCAATACAGTTATTAAGGTTTAATAATGTTCGTTGTTTCAATTGATTGGTTAATTAAAACCAATCCAATTAAATGTTACGGTCCACCGCCTCCACTCATTCATCTGCCAGGTTTAATTACCTTAATCCGGTTGTAAAAACACCGGATTAACGCAAACAGGTTAGATTTCTGCTAAAATACCACTGTCATATAAAAAGTCCGAAACTTTAGATTTATTAATTATGGGTTAAAATCAGGATGTCCGTAAATATAAAGTAACAACAAATAATTATGTTGGCTAAAAAAGAGGGTGTCCGAAAATTTATAGTGTCCGAAAATATAGAGCTGTTACGGTATTATTAAGAAGAATCATGTATACGATCACACACAGATGTCGTTATCCTTCTTGGTAAAGAACGTGTTTAAGCATCTGATATTTGTAACAGAGAATTGCTGATTTTTAATTGTGCTGTTCATGTGATTGATGTATAGTTTTATTCAGTCAGCACGATATTAGATGTAGCACTTTTTTTTGTTCTTATTGTAGACTGTTTAGTCTACAGCTAGTTAAGTCACTTGGCCAGTGATTGTGTGTCATTGGAATTGGATTACAGCAAACGGGCATACAACAATTTATAGGACTAAATGAACCTAAACATTACGACCACTTCGTATTCTTCTAGGATTGCTCATTAAAATTCGTCAACCTTAACTAATTATACATTTGCATGGTAAACTTAGTGTGAGTTGAAGTATTTGCTGTCCACAATCATGACACGCTTTATTTTAATTATTAACGTATGATTTTTATTTGTTCGTGAACAGTTTTACGACTTTAAGTATGCGTATCATTTCTGTTTTATGTAATTTATCTTATCACCATTTATCAATAAGATATGCACGGGCATTTATTAAGACATTACATTAGCCTCTTAAGGCGATTGTCTTTTTCTATAAACTAAATGAAATTTAATAAAGGGTTCGTAATTGAAAACACTAATACGAGCACGCAGCCTATAAGAAGCAAATAGGGTCATAAATATGTTGGATTTCTTACAAATGCACGTATGATGGTGGCTTCTTAGGAATTAAATATATGTTTCAGTTAAAATGTTTAAGTGTAGAATGATATTTAATTTAACATGACATCCTGTCTATTTGTTCCGAATACTTGTATAAAAGATTGCTTTAATACTAGTGAAGTTGTTTGGGAAATTAAGACAGTTTTGATATTGTGTGCGCAGAACATGCAACTAGTAACCATCTATGTTTTGTCTTCGTAGTAGTTTATCACTGGAATACTGCCAATACACTTAAACTGTGCATATGTTTATAGACTACATTCATTCAGCGTCATTTCGAAGACAATCAAAGGCGCGTTTAAACTGTGTTTTTTTCTTTATTTTGTACAACCACAATTCGCCGGGTTGCATCACTCCATTTGCAAACACAATAAACTGGTAAAAATACGAAATCAATGTGTGTTCATCTTATCATCAATATATAGCAAATAACTCGCTACGGATGCCCTATCGATCAAACCGCTATGGCCCAAATACAGAGTGATACGAGAACGCAGGTGCTTTTGGAAATTACGAACAGTGTTTTGTCTCCTTTTCCAGACACAATTACATCTGGAACAAATATTTATTATATTTCTGGACGTGCCTACAAGATATATGCTAGATGAAGCAACAGTTTAAGCTCCCCTTAGTTCAAATAACTCGATTACTTGTCCTCTAACATCAAAGACAAACATGTATCAGATGCTATTATTTGAATACGTGTATGTGTAGTAATAACCTTATGAAAGTAAAATGCTGTATACAAGTATTGACGTTATCCCCATAGTAGTATGTGCGTTAAATCGATGTATTACTTGTTTGATGGATTTAATTAACGATTCTCCGAACAGGTTCCGAGAGATGAAAACTGCTACAATGTCATAGCCCATTTCCTGGCTGAATAGCTCCAGCTAACCCCTTGTCCTCATATCCAGCGAGCACACCGTCTTAGAAGATTTTCTAAGGGTGCCACCAGAGGTATTATTGTGAACTTTCTAGACTATCAAAACACAGTTAATGTCCTCTCACGTGCAAACCGGCTAAGAGGAACTAATTTTAGCATCAACAGAGACTATCCAAAGGAAATAACCCAAGCACGGAAAGCACTTTGGCCAAAATACAAGAAACTTCGCGAAAGTTAGCCACGCAGCAAAGTCTCCATAGTCTTCCCTGCAAAAATTGTTGTAGACGGCAAGGTAGTCGACGACATATTCCCTGACTGGAACGCGATCCTCCAGGGCAACAGAGTCTCTGCTAACTCACAAGCCTTCCAATCGAAACAGGCACACTCCGAACCACCTTCCCATATCAGGAACCTAAACGTTAATCCTCCTGTTATCAACACGATTACTGTCATCCCCAGAAACACATCAGTGCTCAACACTCCTGATACACCAGCCCAGAGTGCTGAGCACATATCTAGGCGAACAAAGTCAGTATCCTCTCATCCTTCGAGGGCAAACACTCGCAAACATCCGCCATTATCTCCTAGGACTCCCCTGAGCGCGCAGTCCTTTGTGCAGGGGATACAACGTCCATGGGACACCTCTCGTACTGCTGAGTCTGTACAAAACCGGAATACTCCACAGACGCCAAATTTGAACAGGGCTCCAGATGCCAGCAGCCATCCCCACTAGGCCAGAGGGGGGGTCGAATCACTCTCTAATCTGGAAGAGAAAAACATAAAATTAGGAACCTTAAACGTTAGTGGACTCAAGAAAAGACTCAATTACCCAGAATTCACTGAACTCATTAGTAATTACGACATATTTTGTATCTCGGAAACCCACACTGATGAACACGATATTATTAAAATAAATAACTATGAATATTTAGCCAAACGCAGAGAACAAGAGTATAAGCGTAAATCTGGTGGCATTGGTATATTTGTTAAAGACCAACTTATTTCCTCAATTAAAGTCCTACAATCAAACTCTGAATATGTACTATGGATATCCATTTGCAAATCATTAGCGAAACTTAATGAAAATATTATAATAGGAGCTGTATATGTTCCACCCGAAAACTCCAAATTTTTCAACGATGACGAGTTTATGGCCTTTGAAAATAAAATCTCTCAAAAATGTAATGAACATAAATATGTAATTCTTGCAGGAGATTTCAATAGCAGAGTTGGAAGCATGAAAGATTACATAACTACAGATCCCCATTTAAATGATATGTTCGATATTGATGATGATATACAGAGCCAACTTGACAAATATAAAACTCTTGAACAATTATCTATCCCACTTATTCGTACTTCTAAAGACCATCGAACAAATACCCATGGACTCCGACTTATTGATTTATGCAAAAATAACAACATTTTTATCCTCAATGGAAGATTATCATCAGGTAATGATTGTGCTATCTTAACTTTCAGAAATAAATCTACAATTGATTATGTAATTGCTTCATCTGATTGCTTTTACTTTCTCTCAGATTTTCATATCATTGAAACAGATTCACTGTTCTCAGATGGTCATAATGCCCTCACTTTGTCCATAAACATACCACACAGAAAATGCTCCAAAATTTCCACCAAAAATCTAAGTGACATGAATCTGAAACCAAAATGGAATCCTGACTTGTCCAACCAATTTGTTAACAATATTAACCTTAACATAATAGACCAAATACTCTTGCAAATTAACACTTACCCACAATCACAGCAGACAATTGAGCACATAACCGATCAACTCCAATCAGTATTCCATCAAGCTTCCACCAGCACATACCCTGAAAATAAAAAACGATTTCATTATAATAGACCAGAAAACAATAAACCATGGTTTGGTCCTCAATGTTCTAAAGCACGAAAACATTATCATACTGCCAAAAATGACTACACAAAAAACAAAACTATAGACAACAAACAAAGAATGATCAATGCCAGTAAGGAATATAAACGCACCATGGACTACCACATTAATGCCAGCAAACATAACATGTCAAATAAACTTCGTTCAATGTCCGACAAAAATCCTAAACAGTACTGGTCCTTTTTAAATAAACTTAAACCAAAAACTAAAGTTAAAACTATACCCACATTAGATGAATTTCATGATCACTTCAAAGAAATTAATACCAGCACAATCGATGACAATCGCTTCAATTACACAAACTCCCATCTACAAAATGACACAAGCAACAGGCTTAATACCCCAATTACTGAAGAAGAAATAGAAAAATGTATCACAAAGCTTAAAAATTCTAAAACACCTAGCCCATTCGACAATATTTTAAATGAGTATATCAAGTCCACTAAACATCTACTTATGCCTGTTTACCATAAACTATTTAACTGTGTACTGGAAACAGGGTTCATTCCACAAAGCTGGCTAAATGGAATAATCATACCTATATTTAAAAATAAAGGTGACCCTAAAGATCCTAATAACTACCGACCAATTACTATCCTCAGTTGTCTAGGTAAACTTTTTACTTCCATACTCAATGAAAGATTAAACAAATTCCTTAATGAAAATAATATTTTAGATGAAAATCAAGCTGGCTTTCGGAAAGGCTACTCTTGCTCTGACCATATTTTTACATTATATTCCTTGATCGAAATACTGAAAAAAAGAAAACAAAAACTATTCTGCGCCTTCATTGATTTTTCACAAGCATTCGACAAGGTTTGGCGAATTGGCCTATGGCACAAACTTATTAAACAAAATATAAATGGCAAGTTTTTACACTTAATTCAAAACATGTACAACAATATCAAATCTAGTATCTCTATTAACGGCAATATTTCAGAACTCTTCGTATCAGAAATTGGCGTTAGACAAGGCGTAAATCTATCTCCAATTCTTTTTTCCATCTTCTTAAATGACCTTCAAACACATATGCACCTCAATGGCTCAACTGGCATCGAATTAGAAAATCCCCTGGATTTGTCTCTTTGGCTAAAACTACTTATTCTACTTTATGCTGATGACACTGTGATTTTATCTGATTCAAAAATAGACTTCCAAAATAGTTTAAATACCTTCCAAAAATACTGTGATAACTGGCATTTAAAAATAAACCTTAGCAAAACAAAAATTGTAATATTTGGTGCAAGACAACTACAAAACTTCCATTTCACATTAGGTGACAACCCTGTACAAATCACTGACCGTTACCACTACCTAGGCATTACCCTTTCCAGCAATGGTTCTTTCCTCAATGCACGGAAACACTTAGCCGAGCAAGCAACAAAAGCAATGCACCTTCTATATACTAGAGCAAATAATGCAGAGCTACCTATTGATTTAATTCTTAAACTTTTCGACCACACTGTTTTACCAATTTTAATCTATGGCTCAGAAATTGTTGGTTTTGAAAGTGTAGATATCTTGGAGAAAGTCCATAATAACTTTCTTAGAAAAATTACGAATGCTCGGAAATCAACCCCAATGGCTTTTTTATATGGTGAACTTGGCCGATACCCTACAGCAATTAACATCAAAAGTCGCATGATCTCTTTTTGGAATAGAATCTTAATAGGCAAAGATCAGAAATTATCTATCCAAATCTATAAATACATGATGAACTTGCCAATCTCAAATTTTAAATGGGCCAACAAAAGTAAAGAAATCCTCACCTCAGTAAACTTAAGTAACTTATGTGATAACCAATTCCTAACAACCCAAAATAATATTTGCCGCTTAGTCAAAGCCAAATTATTAACCCAATTCAAAACCCAATGGCACAATCAACTACAGCAAACACATAAGGGACAAATATATACCAGTTTCAAACAAACTCCATCCTTTGAAGACTACTTTATAAAACTTACAAAAACTGAATATACATACCTCTTTAAATTTAGAACTGCAAATCACTGGTTACCAGTTGAAACCGGTCGATACGATGGAACCCCATTTAAGGAAAGAATATGCAGCCTTTGTAACTCTGGTCAAGTTGGCTCCGAACATCACTATCTACTAAACTGCGATTTCTTTAAATCTGAAAGAGAACAATTCTTAGGACATGATCTTTATGATGCTACTCTTATTAAAATCCTAACATCTAATTCCTTACAACTATTACAGAATACAAGCAAATTTATTCGCTTCATATTCAGTAAGTTTAAGCGATAGCAAGTTATCTATTTAACTACCTGTTTTTACCAATGCCACCAGCTAATACACCAACTCTAATATTGTAGTTTGTAACAATACTGCCTTTATTTCAATGTATTTTTATTGTTAACAGCATAACATATTTACATATTATCTCAATATAAGTGACCGTTTACACTTGTGTAATCAATATATCAAAATATTTGTCTGGTCACAAATGTATATATTTTTGCATGTATATACTAATCACATTATTTACTTTAATTATAAATATATGGATGTAAATATAAACTGTGCAATGTAAATAATAACTTCATTCTGTATTTGTACCAAATGATAACTGCATAATTATATGTCAATATTAACGTAAGATTGCTATATACTTATACTCATATAACAGAAATAATTGCAGCATTATATAAGAGTAGTACAAAATGGTACCACTCAAGTACAAGTGTTAACATTTTAAATATTTTTGCCTGCTATATTGATATTATATTTCAATTAAGGCAATGGAAACAATTGTTGCATTCTAAATGAGTACAACTGATACCTATATTTCACCTACAATCATGTTTCTTTATCCTAATTAATCTAGCAGTTCTAGTACATACATTAATAATTATACTTTTGTTACTTCCCTTTAAACTGATCCAGCACACAAATTATAATTTGCTTTTGCCCCATCAGTCATTTAATGTTAACCCCTCAGATAACGGCATTCTCCATTGTAATCCTGCAATGCAAAGCTGATTATAAAAAGTAATAAATCATTTGCAGCGGATCAACTCTTAAATGAATACTTTATTGAATCATGTGATATTTTAGCTTCGCATTTAGTCGATATTTTTAACGGTATCCTTAATTCGGGCATTTATCCAGACTCATGGATGAATGGACTTATTGTACCTATTTTTAAAAAAAATGACCCCATGGATGTTAACAATTACAGAGGCATTACGTTGAATAGTTGCTTTTCCAAAATATTCACTGGTATCATTAATAAACGTGTCTCAAAATGGGCTGCAGATAATAATATAGTAAGTGATGCACAATTTGGTTTTAAAAAAGGGAGTTCCACAGTAGATGCTATATTCGTGTTAAATGCAATAATTAGTAAAATATTAAATGAAAATGGGAGACTAGCATGTGCGTTCATTGATTTTAAAAAGGCATTCGATAGTATATATAGGAATGGTTTATGGTATAAATTATTTAAACTTGGAATGAGAGGTAAAACATTACGGGTAATACGGGATATGTACTCGAAAGTGCGCGCATGCATAAAAGGATATAAATCGTATTCAGAATTCTTTGAATGCTCTATAGGTTTAAAACAAGGTGAAGTAATGTCCCCAATATTGTTTTCTCTTTTTTTAGAAGACCTAGAATTATTCCTTTGCGACGATGTTAATAGTGGCATATCCATAGATGATCTTACATTTATTTTAATGCTGTTTGCAGATGATATGGTTATCCTTGGGAAAACCCCAACAGATCTCCAACATAGTCTAAATCTTTTACAAAATTACTGTCATACGTGGGGACTTGAAGTAAACCCGGACAAAAGTAAAGTTGTAGTGTTCAGAAAACGGGGTCCTTTAAAGCTTGATGAAAAGTGGTTTTACAATAACATCCCAGTAGAAACTGTAGACAATTTCAACTATTTAGGAACTGTTTTTAACGATACAGGTAGCTACATACTTAATTGTGAAACCATTTCTGGCAAAGGACTAAAGGCTCTAAAAACAGCCCTTCTAAAACCTAGTACCATATGTCAATTATTTGACGCATTTGTAGGATCAGTATTGAGCTACGGTTGTGAAGTATGGGGTTTTGGCAAATCTGCAAAAGTAGAGAGAATTCATTAAAAATTTTGTAAAAACCTTCTTAAAGTAAAACAATCTACATGTTCAATTGCTGTTTACGGAGAACTTGGCCGATATCCACTGTATATCACTAGACACACACGCATTATTAAATATTGGTTAAAAATATCAAATAGCGACAATATTATTATTAAGAAGCTATACCAAGCATTGTTAGATGATTGCATTAAAGGTAAATCTAACTGGTTAACCAATGTTAAATCTCTTTTAGATAGTAGTGGTTTCTCATATGTTTGGGTTACCCCCTATCTAGTTAATACGAATTGTTTCCATCTAGATTTTAAACAAAGACTGCTAGATCAATTTAAACAGTCGTGGTATACTGCTGTTAATAACAGTCGAAGTTTGTGCACTTATAAGCTGTTTAAAATTGATTTTGACTTTGAATATTATCTTGATAAAATACCTTTAAGATATCGTATTGCATTATCTAAACTGAGAGTGTCATCTCACCAATTAAAAATAGAAACAGGCCGACACGGCAATAACAGAATCGAACATTGTAACAGATATTGCACTTTTTGCAATAAAATTGATTTGGAAGACGAATATTTATATGCATATGTCCCCAGTATAGTGACATTCGGAAGACATATTTAAGTAAATATTACTATACTAAACCTAGTGTGGTCAAATTTATTAGCCTATTTAAATCAAAAAATTATAAAACAGTATTGAATTTGTGTAAATATACATACCATGCTTTTAACAGACGAAAAGGTATGATTAATACTGTACCATAGTTGCAATAATTTGTGTTCTCTACAGTAAATATTAGTGTACATATTGTACATACATTGATTAAGCTGTCTCGTATTTTTGTCTTATGTTTTCGTATGAAATCTACAAGTCCCTCCTCTGGGCAAGTACTTTATTAAAACACACTTGTCGTAACTTTCTCTGGATTTTTTTTTTTTGCTATGCGAACTAGAAATAATAAATGTTATTTGTTTTATATACATATTAGTATTATAAACTGTGTATATATGTACATATGTTATAAGGTGTCATGTGACTATTATTATTATTCATTGGATCATGTTACGAAAAACATGTATATGTTTAAGTAACGAAATAAATATGTTGAATCTTGAAAATCTCTTCAATTTCTCAATCCGAAACGCCGCGTGCAAACGAAAATACGTCACCGCACAACTATGATCACAAACCACTAATTATTTTTACCAGTGCTAGTATTAAAATGCTCTTATAGAACTGTACTATTATTTGTTTCTTAAATGCCACGATTATGATGATTATGATAACTATGACGATTATCATTATTATGATTATTATGATTAGTATGATGATTTTGAATATGATATGATAATGATTGTGATTTTGATAATTTTATCAAGTTTTTGGTATTTTGATTTTGATTATAGATCTCACATTATTGCTATTATTATTATTATTATTATTATTATTATTATTATTATTATTATCATATGTTCCGACAATGTATCTTATTATTTAAATACCCCCCGTATATCATCTACACAATTGTGTTAACGTAAAAATTATCGGAAGTTACTAATTTACTAACAATTTTGCTTTGTTATATTGCCCTAATTGTATATGTTATATACTTGGGTGAAAATAAACGTCTTGTTCTGTTCTGTTCTGTTCTGACATTTACTTCAAATGCTGCTTCAGTTTTCATACTGTCTTACTCGTTTTGGTTTGACAGTCTAATTAAGCGGACTTAAATAATTTCTGATCACCTGTGACTATAACTCATCACATAGCGCAATTAGCCCAGATGGTAACGGAATATGTCTGTTTTAATTTGTTTTTAGGGAAAACAGATACCAAATATTTATTATGATGTATTCTTTTTCCGAAAACGTTTAAGAGGAGGGATTACAACTATTTCTTTCATCGTTTTTTTGTTAATTGGAATATATTATTTTTCAAATAGGCCTAATTATAATATGCTCATGACAAGAAATGAGTGTAAAGAGTTATTATTGTTGGTGTCTTCAATCCTAACATAACATAGTTTTATTGAAGAAATTATTCTTTGGGAAATTGAATATATATTGTGGATTGTTTCCAAGCTATTACATAAAAATGATGCATTGCAATATTCAATTCAAATACGGACTGGACATGTTGATTTCAATGTCCATTTCAATTAATGCCAATATGAATGTGTTCTCGTTAATTTATATTTGCGAGAATACTGTCTGTGGAACTGATGTAGTGAAATGTGTAAACATACACAACTGGTGAAGCCAACTTGGTATAATAAAATTGTCATTTGCGCTCCTTTAATATTACTTAAGGCACTCTGGAAAACATGTACAAGTCGTATTCGTTATACAAAATCAGATTAGAGAACTGCATATTCATCAAAAAATCTATTCATGACAAGATATTGTGTAATAAACCTTAGCACCAGTGTCATGGTATTGTAGACAATAAAGTGTGTGGTCGTCGTCATGGTATTTGTGATTTCATATAATAAACCTTTCTAGTGATTGCCTCTAGCAATTCATGTCCTCAAAACAGAGTTTGCAGATTAATGTCCATGCGTCCTCACGTCTAGGGCATCACTATAATTGTCGCGCGTTCTGTTGTGTAATCTAGGTTAACAGTTAATCTTGTTTTATTCATCTATAATGATTTGATAGGCCACGCAGCTTACATGCGATTGGCATTTGTAGAAACATCTACTCTTTCTATTGACATCACTTGTGCTATAGAATGTGCAAGGTCGATAACTGATAAACATTTTTAAAAATTGTATTGCTTTATTGCTGTAGTGCAATTAGAAAGACAAGTTTTCGCCATCGTACGGTCGCATAAAAACGTGTAATGTTGTTGTTGTTGTTTTAATAAAAGACCTTAGTTTATTGTGGTTTAATTAATTTTTTACCAGTTTAAACCTTGACCACAAAGGAGTTGCACTTTGCAATATATCTGGAGGTAAGAGTAGGGTACTTTCAGTAAAAATTGCAGCACACGCGACTGGAGATGTAAGAAAAGCGTGAATTACATTTTGATATTCAGTATATATGATAAAAGTGAATTTTGATAAATGTATGCCGAACATGCAAGGATGATGTATGTGTCACCATTGATCTGCATTGAAAATAAGCAACTGTCGACAACTCTGTTATAAATGTCTCTCGTGCGTGTAACCCATCGTAAAATAATACTTTAACTACTTTGGATGGCTTTCAATAGTTTCATACTTTTTAAGGCAACCAAAATGTCAGGTTTGAAGACGTGATCGTTTACAACATACCCTGTTATGTTGTTGACACGATAAACTACATCAATTTGAAAATGCTGTGTGCTTTGTATGACATTCCGATGTATACCATATTTAGTTTAAACCTATTTATTTTAGTTTGATTGCATCGAAAGCCTAAGGCTTTGTGAGACACTCTCGAGTCCGTTTCCTGGGTAGAACCAGTACTTGGTGTCTTTTGGGGAGAACTTGACAACGCTCCCAGAGTGGGGATAGAACCCAAGACCTCCCGATCGCTAGGCGGACACCATATCCAGTACGCCACCGCGACCTCAACATATTTGAGAAACAAGTGCATGTAAACACCACTTATCTTATTACAAAGAATATGCTGACATATTAAAAGTAGACGTTTCCACAAATAGCAATCATAAGCAACTTAATATGGACATTTTGTTAAAACTTGTTTCACTGATTAACTAATTCTACACAATAGACGAATGGACGTGGTAAAACGTATGGAGCGCTTGTGTAGTTTGAATGAACATTAACCGTTAACACAAGCATAGTAACCCCTGAACAAAAGATAATTAACCATTGAACAATAGCTTTTTAACCCTTTTACAATAGCTTATTAACCCTTTAACAATAGCTAATTAACCATTTAACAATAGCTTATTCACCATATACCAATAGCTTATTCACCATTTAACAATAGCTAATTCACCATTAACCAATAGCTCATTCACCATTTACCAATAGCTAATTAACCATTTACCAATAGCTCATTCACAATTTACCAATAGCTCATTCACCATTTACCAATAGCTCTTTCACCATTTACCAATAGCTAATTAACCATTCAACAATAGCTAATTCACCATTTACCAATAGCTAATTCACCATTAAACAATAGCAAGGGATCTGTCTAAACTTTTCGTGGCACAACCTGGAGAGGCCTATATACTAGTGTAACGCTATTTTATCCAATGCAAACAATACGAGTTTCTTCCTTAACTGGCGATACAAAAATTAAAATCGTAAATCTACTTGTAAAACGAGTTAAAAATTATTTTTATATAATCCTTGTGACATAAAATAACAGTCCTCTAATATAATGCTGAAATAGCGATGAACATGCATATACTTGTCGAACTTTTAACGTGATCCCCCGATTTGTTTTATAAATAGTATTAATTATGGCTGACTTTTGAAATTATAAAACAAATGAAGCGAAAGACAGGGTCGTGCATTTATCAGACACTTTCTAACTACGACTTGTTATTATCTTGTTTGACAATCGCGATTTATGTTTATAGTAGCTTAAATCGTAAGATGAATGTTATCCAGGAGGCAAAACAGTGTACAAGACACATTTGTCTCTCGGAAAATGTCACAATGCACTGAAGTGTTAATTACTAAAGATTACTTTGACGATCCCAGTCAGAAAGCTACCTCTCAGGTTATCAGGACATGACCATTTCCCGTTCTAAAAACTGTTATAACCTCTCTGTACCTTGAGAAAGTGACATTTACATGATCACCGATTTATTGTGGACAACGTGATGTATCATATACGTTTAGGCCTATAGTCTATTAATAATTTAATGAATTTAATGACTAGAAACGTTTTGATATCACAGTTAAGTCAAATATATATTTGTGTTCGTTTTTTTACAATTCATTTCCATTACTTAAACCTTTTAAAAGGACTTATTCTCTAATTTTCGTATTTTTGAAAAATGTCATCAAATGTCTTAGTTAAAAACTTACAGAACTTATTATTATATCAAGAAAAGCATAACAATCATAAAGAAAGGAGTGCATTCTTGGGATTTGAACCTAAAACTAATCAGAAGATTATGCGTATGATAAAGAAATGAGTGCATTCTTGGGATTGGAACCGAAAACTAATCACAAGACTATGTGTATTTAAAGTTTGAGTTCAATGCTGTTCTGTATATTGTTTTTTCTTTCACCATTTCAAACATAGCACGCCTGGCATGCATAATATTAAAGTGTTTGGGTCATTGTTAAGAAACTAAGTAATTACTTCTTCTTATTATTATTATTTGGATGAATTAGACTTGAATAACAAGCATGCATGGTTTAAATTAAATGATTAAGTTTTGCATTGGATCCATGCAATATATGACTATATACATGTTTTAAATGCATTGATCGTAGAGTTTAAACGGTGATAATTCTAAAGGTGTAACCAATTCATGAATAGATAGTTAACAAAATTGCACAACTAATAATGTGGGCATGATGTTTTTCATTTGCTCGAAGAATATGTGTGTAGTTTCAAAACATACGTGTTCAGGATGTGCAATATATTTTTATTTTGTTGAAAGTTACATTATGGTATGACGGTTATCAGAATTTTGCAAACCAATAAAAGACATACTATAGTAAAAATCGGAATTAATGAGGTTAAGATTAATGTTTCACATACATGTGGACATAATCGCAATTCATTTAGTTTCTAACAATATTATGATTGCACATTCATACGTCTATAGCAACTTCATGGTCTGTAAACGGAATACATTGACTGTTTCTTGTTGATGGCATTTGTCTGTTGACAACATTGCAACAGCCAGTGGTAATTAATCATGAAGTCACGTAAATTGCATTATATTCCAAAGGCTGTGTACAAATTAGACCTCAGTGCAATATTCTAATTAATTTCTCGTGTTCATTAATTTGAAATGACAGCGTGCTCATTTGTCAAGATATACGACCTCATAATAAAAACTATTTTATTCAACTAATAGATAGATTAGAAGCTTAGGAAAATAGAACATGCATTTTATTGCAATTATCAACGCAAACCGTATTAGCTTTGCTCGTACGAGAAAATAATGTGCGTATACCAGTTAAAGTATGAAGGGGCAGTTCCAGTCAGTATTAGATATTGTGATGCTGGCGAATAAATAAGATACATATTATAAAATGTTAAGTCGGCTGCATATTTTCCAATAAAATAAGTTAAACACATCAGGTTTTATTCTTCTTAAAGGTTGTGCTATCAAAATTTCTAATGCACAAACATGTTTCCATTTGGTTATGCATACGAAAAATGTCATCGGAGATACATTTCAATCCAAGATCTAATCTGGGCATGGTGGAGTGTAACCGTCGGTTTCAAACCGTTGTTAAAATGAGACGTAATCGAGCAGTCAGGAAAAGTAGCATGGCGTGGGGCAAGAGATCTTTTTTTTCAAATTAAATTTATTAACCAAAGATTCCGCAAATATGGTAACTATGTACATTGTTTGTTTCAAAATGCTTGTATAATAACAATATGTTTGAGCAGTTTCAACGGTCGCATGGACTGCACATATTTACAGGATTGTCATTAAGAGCCGGCAATCCGTTATATTGACCGTTTCAAACGATATATGGGCCGGCTAAAATTTTCAAAGAAATAAAAATAATTTATTATGTACCTCAGTTTGTTACAGTTGCCTTCAAATGACTGGAATTATGTAACAGCTGTCTTAATCATTAATAACAAGAAACTTAATATGTATTTCAAGTATTCATTATTTCCTTCTGTAAAATGTTATCCAAATAATTATAAAGTGCAATATACAATGACAAACACACGTAATATTTCGAAAGACTTTTTTCGTCATCATAAAACGTTTTGTTGACGTATTGGATGCCCAGTTGTAACAAACATCAAAACAAATCACCCGTGGACTAGAGAGACATTAGATTGTTAATTAGTACCGGGACGTTGTACATGGAAGACGAATATGTGTAAAATGTATTAGAACCTCGATGTTTGATTTCGTGTTCATAGATACTTAAGTCATATACATAGCATTGTTCAATTTGAAAATGGCCCAATACTAAAGAAATGTATAATACGAATGGAGTGTTTTCTATTTTTAATAGTAAGTTCAGGATGGTGCATATATTATTGTTCAAAACTGAGTATTAGTTTGTTTGGCTTCGAGTAATTTTAGAAATTTATATCAGGTGCAATAATACAACTGATGTTAAATAAACGCATTCTAATCTGTCTGAAGAAGTGTAACTATCTCCACTGAACGAAACAATAATCTTGTAAACACCTGTGGATGTTAAAGTTAGTACATTTCTATTTATGTACATATTAACCTTTCCTACTCAAATAATTGAAGTGCGTTTGAAGTAATATAAAGTGCATTTGTTCAGCTTTTATATTTTACAGTTCAGAATAAGTGCGACTTTAACAATGCCTTCTCAAATCATATTATTATTAGTTGCATGCGGTGCGTAATGAGCAATATACGGTTTAAGCTCTTTTGAGAGTTCAGTGTGGAATTTAGGATTTGTAGTAAAATGCTGATTAATATTGACTGATATTCATACACGATTTCATACTTCAAGGTAAATACTTTATATAGTTCAGCTTCATTGTAAAAAACGTATTTATGCAACCAACTTGTTGTGTTGTATTTTATTCTGCAATTCATATGCAACACATGTTCGTATTCAGTCAGCTAGGTATCAGTTGAACCACTTTTTTGTTCTAATTGTAGATTGTTTCGTAACACACAGATAATTACGAAAGTAGCATAGCAAGTGATTACGTAGCATTCGAATGAAATTACAACGAACACACAATCACATTCGTAAATGATCCTAAACATTACATCCAATTCCTAAATGCCAATTTTATACATCAACAAGTAAATACTATATTTGCATTGTATCTTAAGCGTGAGTCTGAGTGTGTGATCTTCGCAAGTCAGTTATGACATACCTCTTTTTAATTAGTACAGTTATATTTATTTTTGTGGACGGTTTGACGATTTTTAGTATACATATCAATAATGTTTCATTTCATACTGACATCATTTCATCAGTATGGCATACACTGGTGTTATTCAGAAATTACATTTGCTTCTTGGAGGTTATCGTATTTTCAAAACCTAACTTAAATGAAGGTTCCGTTACTGGAAAACCCAACACGAGCGCGCAACCAGTAGAAAGCAAAGATGGTCATGAATATGTTGGATTTCTTACAAATGCATTTAGGCTAGCTACTTAGGAATGAAATATATCAAGGGTTGAGCGTGAATATAGAAATGTTAATCAGATACAACAGTTTCACACTTAACCAAGGATATGTTTCAGTCATGTTTTTAAGTTAAGGTGTTGCTGTTTAATTTTACATGACATCCTGTTTATTGTCTCTGAAAAATTGCTTATTGCACGCTAAACATGCAACGACCAACTATCTTAGTAGTCGTTGATAAACGAAAAACAGTCGATACACGTAAACTGTGCAAGCTTTTTAGACTACAGTTTTAAGCGTCATTGAAGACAAGCAAAGGTACACTTTTTAAAACCGTTATTTCTTGAGTCTATGAAACAAATCGCCAGGTTGTGCCAATGCGTTAGCAAGTACAATAAACTGGTAAAAATACTAAAGATTTGTGTTCAACTTATCACCAATATATAGCAGCAGATATAGTACACTACTGTTACTTAACAGTGTTTTGTCTCCTTTGCCGAACACAATAACATCTGGAACAAATATTTATTATATTACTAGGCGTGCGTACAATAAATATGCTTGATGAAACAACAGTTTAAGCTTGCGTGAAGTCGAATCGCATGCTACTTGACATCTCAGAACACCATACTAGTGAATATCCAATGTATTGTTTACCTTTTTCAGCATTATATTCTTTAAAATAGCAAAATAAAGTACGCACTATTTTATTCACGTAGACTATTTTTATCTCAGAAATGAGTTTTGTGATGATGACGTCATTATATTCCGCTTAACGACTTTTTAAAAACATTAGCTCCGAGTGGATATACATTCGATGCTGCGTTCATCATCTGTATGCATCTCATCTAAGGAAATATTAGTTAACTGTTTGGTTCATACAGGGAGATCACTGATGTCGTTTTCAATTAAAACTGTGTGTGATTTTACACGGTCATAGTGCTTATTGTCAAAAATGTCGTCGGTTTCTGGACAATTGTATAGATTCTTAGAGTCCTCTTTGAAATTTCCAAAAAACAATGAGCTTGCCTATGGAAGATTAAAATTATGTGTACGAAAGATGGGGAACAACCCTGAGATATTGGACAAGTTTGACTCAGTTATCCAGGATCAACTAAGTAAAGGCATAGTTGACAAGGTTCAGCACACAAATGTTTCGGAATTAAAACAATATATTCCCCACCAAAATATGTTAACTCCACAGAAAATCAGAGAAGTGTATGGCGCCCAACATCAGTCACGTTTGCACTATCCACTATATAAGCATAATCAATGATCACTTCCGTTATCCTTATGCTTTTATTTTGATTTATTTTATTAGTCCCGGGTTCCGGCACCATTTTCTAAGTGGCGAAGTTTTCGTATTTTGCCCCCATATTCCACAAAGAAAAAACTTAGTATTTTGCTTTTGCTTTTATTATTTTCTTTAAATCAGTGTGTTACACTTGTGTATAGTCAAACAAAATATAACAGTTGTGACACACTATAAATCCAACACTAACGTGAGCAGATGTTACAAATACCAATACATTGTATTTTAGAGAACCCTTGCACATGCAGGCTGTCTCTTATTTATAGTCTGTATATGTATCATGAAAAACGGAGCGTACAATAATACAACAATGTTAACATCTGCACGTGTATCAATAAAACGGAGCATAATATTATACAACAATGGTAACGGAGCATATATACAACGGAGCAAGCACTTAATTAACGGAACAACTATGAACAGTTGCATAATGCAATAAACAAACGACGCTGTAATCAAATGTTCACATAAATAATACACACATAAACAATTAATATTTTGCATAATTCGCTACAATACAAAGCAAAATTATGTATACACGTATAGACGCTCTCCTTATTATAAGTATGTGCGTTCCAAGCGATGTGTTACTTATTTGATATATTTAATTAACGATTCGTCATGTCAAATTATTTCTATAATGCGGATCTCCGAACAGGTTCCTTTGACATTCATATATTACTTTAAATGCTGACTTACTGATATTGGTATGACATTATAATAAAAGCTGACCTAAATTCTTGCTGATCGCCTGTGACTATATCACTCATTACATATAGCGCAATTAGCCCAGGCAGTAACGGAATATGTCAGTTTTATTTGTGTTCAGTACTATATATTTATGATGGAGTATTCTTTATCTGAAAACTTTTAAAAGAAAGGATTACAACTATTTCATAGTTTTTGTTTTAAAGACACTTTCAAAATACGACTTGTCATTTTCCGGTTTGACTGGTTTCTTTATATGTATAGTGGCTTAAATCGTAAGATGAATGTTATCCAGGAGGCAAAGCAGTGTGCAAGACACATTTGTATCTCGGAAAAATGTCACACTGCTCTGAAGGGTTAATTACTCAAGTTTACTGTGATTATCCCAGTCGGAGAGCCACCTCTCAGGTTATCAAGACATGACTTTCATTACCAGTTCTGTTAACCGTTATAAGCTCTATGTCTCTTTTATATTATCACCGATTTGTTTTGTACAACGTGATGTACGATAGATCATTAACGTACATGTATATTGTATATTAATAATAAATAGCAAGAGACGTTTTGATAGCACAGTTACATGTGAGTGAGTCATTATTATTGCGTGTTAAAGGGACTTATTCTCTGCTTTTCGTATTTTTGAAAAATATTCTCAAATTTCTCAGCTTAAAGAACAACCTGAGTGTCAGAAGCGAAAGGACCACGATATGCTATGTAAGAAAAGAAGGCCTCGCCCTCTAGCGGCAATGTTTTATAACGAATCAAAATAAGTTAAATTAAAATTGTGAAATTATTTCAAAATCCAAGCAGTGGTTTTTGACATGTAGTTGTAAATATAGTCATTTTCTGAACAATGGCCTAGCCCCTGGCTTTCAATATCGCCAAACTTTTCAAAGTGTGCTACCAGTTTTCACTTATTAAGAAATGTGATGAAAGTTGAATCTAAATTAGTTAGTGAATACTTAATTAATATTCGTTCTTGTATAATGCAAACATGACAATATTTCCGATGAAAGGAGACAAATAAAGTATATTCAACATACTGTGTTTGTTGCGTCAGATAAAAGGAATAAGGTCATATAATTCCTATTTTAGCACTTAAAACCTTAATATATGCTATCATATATACGTAAATAATAGAAGGTGTAAATATCTATCTTATATGTATTACAATAAGAAAGCGAGAACAATACTTGCTGCAATTAGAAAGAAACGGGATTGTATCGTTAAATAACAACATTGTGTTTTTAGTTAAAACGAGTATGCGTATTTAAAATTCTTTATCTAGTATATACTTGATTCATGCCAAATAGCTGCTACAACATCACTTATATTGACCATTTTGCAACATCTTATTTTTTCATTGTAAATTCCACAAAGTTTATGCAGGCTTGGATAATAACTTTGATTTATTTGGTTTCTTTCATGTATGTGCGCTACGCATTACATCTGCCTGATTTATTCCCATTTGGGAGACATTGACCAAAACCTTTCATCTGCAGAATATGCAGGAATGAATCGGTGCATCTGTCATAGATCAATTACTCTCGTAATGGAATGCCACATTTCACACCACTTGGGGATGTTACATTCTTACAGCTATCGGTTGGTTCTAGACATTTGCCTTACGCAAATTCACAACAAAATTGTTAAGAGTAAGATGTCCAGTATATCAGTAGATAGGTCTATTCTAAATTGCCCGTCCCCTCTAACTCCATATCCTATATATCCGCGCCTGGTTGTTGAAAATGTAGTTTATGCCTGAGTTAACTGTTGTTCTGTATGTTGTTTTATCTTGCACCATTTCAAGCATAGCACGCCTTGCATGCATTTTATTAAAGTGCTAGGTTCATTGTGAAGAAACTAAGTAATTACTTCTTCTTCTTCTTTGGATGAATTATAATTTGGTTACTTGCCTCAAATAAAAGACCAGCGGATGTTTATAAGGGTTTCTCTCCTGTAATGTCTCAAGAGTTTCATTATTCTTATAGCAGGTATTGTGATGTTGGCGATGTGATGCTGGCGAAGAAATACAATTACAATTACCCAGCAGTAAAACGGAAATATAAAATTTCATTATAGTTCTTTACGTTTCTAACAATATTGTGGAAAAATTTTAAGATTTCCAACATGCTCCTGATGTAGGTAGGAGAAATAGAAAATGTGTTGTATTAAGTATGAAACTACGGAAAGCCATCCAAATTAGTGGATATTGTTTACGATCGGTGACTCGCATTACAGACACATATAACAAAACAAACTATTCGAGACAGTTGCGTTTTTGCAGAATATAAATTTGTGTATTTATTTATGTTTCTGTTGTAGTGATGGCAAGTTTAAATTCTAGCGCATAAGCGTGTTGATATAATTAACTTTAATTCCACATCAAATTACCTATAACTGCCGATATGCACACTGACAAACATATGTTATTTAACGGACCAAAGTATCCGCAAATATGGTAACTATATACATTTCATGCTTCCAACTGCTTGTATAACGACAATATGTTTGGCAGATTCAACCGTCTCATGGACTGCACACATTCAATACGAATATGTATTACGTTTTATAACATTAAAATGTAGAGACGTGTTAATATCTCGAAGCGATGCAAACAACCGATTCAATAATTAAAATATGGAAACATGTCATTAATCACAAGTCAGCCAATATTTAGCTATCTTTGAAAATAAGGTTTCAAACATGTTTTTCTGATATCTATGTATATTGGACATACTAACAAAAAACAATCTATGATGACAAAAAAGACAGTCAATGCCTTTCGAAATACATGGGTTTTTGTTGAATATTGAACTGTATACTTGTTGGAATAACATTTTATTATAAGGAGATAATGAATACCTCAAAAACATATTTAGTTTCTTGTTAGTAATGATTACGACAGCTATTACATCATTCCAGTCATTTAAAGGCAACCTCGACTGATGATTTCGTGTTCTAAGTAACTTCAATTTGAACATGTTCCTATACAACAGAATTGTAAAACAAGAATGACGTGTTTTCTATTTTCAAAATCAGGTTCGGACGGTGTATTCTAAGCAATAAGATTTGTGAATACACAAATCGATTTTAAATATTGCAATATTAAATATTTACACCAATCGAAAACAAATAAATGTAATGAACATTTCAATCAACTCACTGCATTCTTCGTGAGTTTTCGTATAAACATATATGACGCGTTTACGAGAGAGTACTACAGTAAATAAATAATCCATTTGAATACATTCCATATGATTTTGACTTCCAACCAGTTCAAAGCGAAGTAATTTAGGTAAATTTAATTCTAGTAAGTAAATTTCTGTAGCTCTTGATTTTAGTTTGCATCCTTGTACTAAGTCAATAATTTTTCAACGGGTATTAGTTTGATGTGTTTGTAACAACCTTATCAAAGATGGATATATTGACCTTGGTGCCTTGAACAATACAAATCATGTTAGTACATATCATACCTCAAGATATACATATAACTATGCAATGGTAAGCATACTCATGCTAAAAATGCTTTAAGACTCGATTAAAAGAACATATGAAAATTCTATTGCTTGGAAAATATATTTTGTTTGATTGGTGATATCTTATGTTACATTTAAAATAATTTATGGGAAAAATGGGGAAAAAAGTTTGATGGTTTTATGTAAAATTTCACGACACCGGTCTTGTTTTTTTTCACTGTTCAGGGTATGGGTCTGCTAACCATTGGGACTTTTCATTTCGTGAAAATTTGGTAATTGGGAAAACAGAAATGTAAACATTTACTTTATTGGTTATTTAAACTTGTGACCTGTTATCTCCTGCTTCTGCAACTCGAGTTTCTCATTGTTTTTATTGGTTTAATTCTTTGAAAATGGTTTTACCTATAAACATGCTAGTCATGTGATTTGCCAACAATACAATTAAAAAACAAATTTTACAAAAAAAATATTGTGATTGCGAACTGGACCATGACAGTTCCGGATTAATATTAATTATTGTTTAAGCTGATGCTTAATGTGTCCTTTATGTTCGTTTATATTGGTTGATGTCATGTTTTAATCTGTTGTCAATCTGAACAGCAAATATAGCAATTAATTTGGGCTTGCTAACTAGGCATCCAGGCAGGATTACGCCTTTTGTTTGACACGCTGTCGTAATAACTTCACTCGCAATCGAAACACAAAGCTGTATTTACGTTGCATTTCCGTGCTAACGTTACGGGTTGTGGTGGCTTTTCGCCATATATTGAGCCGCATGTCAACTGGCAAAATAAGTGCTTTAGATCACGTCTATTATGTACCCCATTACTCCAACTGGATTTCATAACTTATATCTAACTTGTATCTATTGCACTGGCCATTGCTATACATCTAAATTGATTTTTGAAAAAGGTATTTCTTAATTGATTTATTTACCAATGACCGATTTCATTGAACACTACGACGTTGGATATACACTAAACGTAATGAGCCTGTCTTAACTTCACGTTTTTGCTACTGCTACTGCTGGCTACTGCTACTACCAACTTCACGTTTTTGCTACTGCTACAGCTGCCTACTGCTACTACCAACTTCACGTTTTTGCTACTGCTACTGCTGCCTACTGCTACTACCAACTTCACGTTTTTGCTACTGCTACTGTTGCCTACTGCTACTACCAACTTCATGTTTCTTCTACTGCTATAGTGCTGGCTACTGCTACTGCCAACTTCACGTTTTTGCTACAGATACTGCTATCTACTGCTGCTGCAACTTCACATTTGTGCTACTGCTACTGCCAACTTCACCGTTTGACTTCTGCTACTGCTATCTACTGCTACTGCCAACTTCACATTTGTGCTACTGCTACTGTTATTTACTGCTAGCACTAACTTCATATTAGAATAGTTTACCACTGCTCACTGGTACTCTTTACTGCTACTGCTAACTTCATATCCTTAAATGTGCATGTAAGTTAACTAGTAGAACGCAACAGTCGCTTGAAAAGAAAGGGTACATGTGAATGTCATGTGATTCATGGTGACGATAATTTCGCTATAGTTCTTAAAATAGAAACATAACCTTAATGGAATGCTCCAGGTTGGACAAATTCCTGAACTGTAATCCTTTTGTGAGCAGCTTAAAACGTCAGGATGTCTCTTGTATAACATTTGTTACGACGTAATATAAGAACTAAATTACGAACGCCATTCTGCAATGTATTTCAGTCAGTAGAATTACCATGTACTATGTTCAATTTCTACGACTAGTAATTGTATTTGCTCTCATTTGATGCATACACGCAACCGTATAATTTGTACATGAACTGTACAATAAAATTTATCTACAAACCATCCCTATTTTGCTAACGTCATTTGACCCAAAACCGGACAATGATTCAATAAAATGTGTTTCTTTTCGAAACAGTCAATGTACATATGACGTTCATTAAGGTTCGATTTATGCTGTCTTTCATATGTTTCGTTATTACAAACCGTTATCAATTACGCAATGTAGAATGCTGTGTCATAAACGAGTATAATGGAGGATGCATCGTAGACAGACTGAAGGTGCTGAGGCGTCAAATGGCACGAGGTTAAACTTCCCTTGGAAGCGATAACAGAGATTTGATTATTGAGATTTATTTTATACTCTTACTATTAATGATTACTGCTTATGGTCATGTGTACATAACAATCTGTACATTACTAATTTGTGTGCGTAGTGATATTAAAATAAAGTTGATAAATATTGCTGCTAATGGTTATATAGCCTATATTTAGTTTTATCTGAATATGAGAACAACAAAGGCCAGTTGTACAGGTATATCACAATACATCCAGAAGTTCCACGTGGATTCAGGGCATGTAGTGCAAATGCAGCAAATCTTATCAAGTTCAAACACATAGAGCTTTCTTGTTGTTTTATGTGTATTTACTCCTAAATGTATACCGTTGACAATTCAGGAAATTACCTCACGAATAAAAATTCGGATATTTACTGCATATTTGCTTAAGTTACCAAGAAACCTAAATATCTTGTCCATAACTTAGAATTATTTTTTTAACTGTAAACACAGTTTAGCAATGACATTTAAGTTTCAATCGTACGTCTCAAACCCATTCCTAATGCGTTCGTACGCGTTGTCCATGAGATCCTCTTAAAACAGAACACTAATTTATTGTTGTTGAAAACAGAGTGTTTACTAGGTTGGGTTCGAATAATTTTCCCAGGTGCAATACTACTACTGATATCAAAGTACTGCCTTCCTATATGTATGATGAAGAAGTGTAACTATCTCCAGTAAAACGACGCAGTAATCTAATATGCACCTGCTGATGTTACAGTTTGTATATTTCTTTTGATATACACATTAACAGTTTAATACACTAATAATACAATTTCGGTGTAACAATTCAGAAAAAAAAGTGTGTCTTTAACAATACCGTTCTCCGTCATATTATCCGTTCTATACAACGGGTGAATACTTGACAAAATACGGTGTTAGGGTTATTTTTATATCAATCATACAGGACTTCGAACATTTATATCGTTCATGGTTAACTAGAAAGTAACATAGCCAGTGAAAATGTGTCATATGCATGGAATTAAAACAAAAAACACGAACAAACACCTTTGTGAAAAATTAACATAAATATTGCGAAAAATGCATATTCTTATTAAATACGTCAACCAAACTAATTATAAATTTGCATGATTTCTTGAGCGTGAATGGCAAACACGTTTAACAGTCATATGTATTTTACGTGGACTTTTAATAATATTAGTAAACATATAATTTATGTTCTTTTATATATATTGGCATCACGTCACTAGTAAAGAAATCAATCGTATTTTTCAGAAATAACATTGGCATCTTTTGGGCTATCGTATAGTCAAGAACCTCAATTTATTAAATGCTACGTTTAAAAAAAAAACGATTATGAGCACGCAACCAGTAGGAAACAAATACGGCCATGAATGTTGGATTACAAAAGCATGTATTCTAGCTACTTAGGTATGAAATATACGGTTAACTTTAAGTGTTAAATTATAGATTAATATGTTATTTAAATAGACCCAAGAGACCAATGTCGATATAAAAAAAATCTAAAAATTACATATGTATAATGGCATACACAAAGGGTAGAAATAATGTACACATAATGTGAAACAGTTTTTAAGAAAAGCATATTCATGTTATGTAGGTCGTGTTTCTTGTGTACATTCATGTTATGTAGGTCGTGTTTCTTGTGTACATTGATGTTATGTAGGTCGTGTTTCTTGTGTACATTGATGTTATGTAGGTCGTGTTTCTTGTGTATATTGATGTTATGTAGGTCGTGTTTCTTGTGTACATTCATGTTATGTAGGTCGTGTTTCTTGTGCACATTCATGTTATGTAGGTCGTGTTTCTTGTGTACATTGATGTTATGTAGGTCGTGTTTCTTGTGTACAATGATGTTATGTAGGTCGTGTTTCTTGTGTACATTCATGTTATGTAGGTCGTGTTTCTTGTGTACATTGATGTTATGTAGGTCGTGTTTCTTGTGTACATTGATGTTATGTAGGTCGTGTTTCTTGTGTACATTGATGTTATGTAGGTCGTATTTCTTGTGTACATTGACGTTATGTAGGTCGTGTTTCTTGTGTACATTGACGTTATGTAGGTCGTGTTTCTTGTGTACATTGACGTTATGTAGGTCGTGTTTCTTGTGAACATTGACGTTATGTAGGTCGTGTTTCTTGTGTACATTGACGTTATGTAGGTCGTGTTTCTTGTGTACATTGACGTTATGTAGGTCGTGTTTCTTGTGTACATTGACGTTATGTAGGTCGTGTTTCTTGTGTACATTTTGACGTCAGAATTATAAGTATATTTGTAAAACAATAGTTTTCACATTTTTTTCTCAAAAGACAGAGTAGCACAGACGCGCTGTCAATTGCCTTGGATTATGAAAATTAGATATTACTATTGGTATATAATAAAGGTTACAATAATCTACATATAATGGAAAAAAACGTGTATGCATTCTGAGAAAAAAAATCATTATATAATGTATGTCGTGTTTGTTTGGCCCTTTTCTTGTTTACACTTTGACGTCAGATTTGTAGGTATCTAATATAACCAAAGTATGCACATTCATTTCCGCGAATCAGAATAGCGCAATTGGTTACAGTGCGGCCTGCTGTTATTAGTTCTTACGTCGTGAGTTCGATACCCTCTCTGGGTTTAATTTGTTCAAGTATTGTTCTATTGTTTGTTATCAAAATTCTCATAATGTAGTAATTATCCATACGTTATTTATTGTGTATAATTATATAATAACATTAAAATTATTATGTTAATAACATAATAACATTAAAATTGCTGTAGGAGATCACATTTTTGTTCAGCTAGTCCCTTTAACGTGAATAGTTGTATAAACGGGTGGAAATGTGTGCTGCAACATAGGACAGAGACTGAAAAGTACTTAGATTTAGCTTGTTCAGCTTATATCACTTCTACATATATCAACAGACATGACTCGCTACGGACACACTATCAATCACGACGCTGCGACCCCGATAAGAATGGTACAAGAACGCAGGTGCAATTGGAAATAACGAACAGCGTTTTGTCTCCTTTTCCGAACACAGTCACATCTGGGACAAATATTTAATTTATTACTGGACATTCTTACAAGAAATATGCTAGATGAAGCAACATTTGTAGCATCTTTGGCTAGAGTTCATTCGATCACTTGCACTAAATTATTCAAGATTAAACATGTCAGTAAAATTATAATACAAATCCCGGGTGCGATGACATTGTTAACAAATGTATATTGACTTTATAAAAGTAAAATGCTGTGTCAGCGAATGATCAGAGTTTGTTTTGTTTGATTGTTTGGATTTTTCAGTCGTATAACGGCGGTCAGTTAACCTATTCACACTATTCCTGGGTAAGCTTAGCCAACATAACCGTTTTACGAGTATCAAGTGCTCATACTTATGCCAGTAACTGACAACTGCCCTATTTGAATCAGAGGTAGGGGGAGAATGGCCGTAGAAATAATTTCATGACCAATCCCCACACACGTTTTGTGGCCGGGCTGGGGTTCGAACTCCCCGGGTTAACAGGCCAGCGCTCTACCATCCGAGCTAGCCGGGCCCGGCAAATATAATTATAGTACTACCCATTATTAGGCGTGCGTAACAAACGATGTGTTATTTTGTGGATTTAATTAACGACAAAATTAATTATTTCTATTTTGCGGATCTAAGAACAGGTTCCTTCGACATTCGCATATTACTTCCAATATTTGCGCTTCTTGTATCTTACTGTCTTGCTTATATCGGTTTGATAGGCTTATTATACCCTTCATGTACTTCGTGTACTTATCACCAGTTTTGTAGTACCGATCACTCATCACATAAATCGCAATAAGCCCTGGCGGTAAAGTAATATGTCAGATCTAATTTGTTTTCAGGCACTAAATAATGTTCCTGTTTGTTTTATTTGGAATTAAAAAAAAAACGTATTTTGTTTTCTTAAAATAATGTAACGATTTTGTCATTTAATAAGAACATTGCATCTGTTTGAACAAAAACATGTTGTACCGTTTTCACCATGCGTTACGTAATTTCAGCTGTCCATGGACTCGTATTCCATACATCGTAATTTAGTAATAGTGCTTATCAATCTTTATGGTCTTTACTCGTCTAAAATTTGTTTCTTATTTACGACAGGCATTTATACTTTCTTTGTTTGAAAACGCTTAGTACGAACGGGATATATAAAGAATAACAGGTTACTGCCTGGTCTTGTGTAATATATCAGGTGAGGCTTAGAAAAGCATAACCTTATTTTATTCGTGCCGGACCTGATATATTACGCAAGACCAGGCAGTAACCTGTTTTTCTATTTATCATACCACGGTTTTCTTAAAATAACACCAAACTAGCTGATATTTTCCTTATATTTAAAAATTAACAGCAACGCTGATTTTGTTGAGCCGGCTTTTACACGTTTACTTACATGTAGTTATATAGTTCTAAAAGTTGACTGGAAAATACCTTATTATTAACATTTCTTAAAGATAAATTAGCTGTTTCACAACGAATATATAGATTACACACATGTCTATTCATATAAAACTGGAAATGCAAACTGAAATGGATTGCAGCCATCAATTTCATCGAAGAACACGCATCGACGAATTGTTTGGAGACGCCATTTTGGAGCTGTGTATTGAAATTGACATTTTCAAGATCCGTCAATAATGACTATTGCGTGTTCAATTTTGGTAAAAAAAATGTTTAAGGCTGAACATAAACTGATCCTGTGTAGTGCATTTATTTGAAATGTATTGAAATAATTGTGTAAGGATGATTTATCGTTCCATTGGTGACGTCATACCACTACCAAAGTGCGGGTTTATGTAAATATTTAAAAAAAAAAAAAAAAAAAAAAAAAAAAAAGAAGAAAGTTTTTGAGATTGATAACGATTAAAAATAATAAAACATATACGTTTTTTTTCAATCCAATTGTTTGTTGCGTTAAATCCGATTCATTTTTACTGGAAATGTTGACTTGAGAGTTGATTCCGAGTAATATGACTTACCTCCAAACATTGACTGGTATATCATTTTAAGGCAGAAAACGAAGAAAACGATCCATTGAAAATGACTGAAGCTGTCGAAGCGGTAAAGCCCGGAAAAATATCTGTAAGGGCGGCGGCCGTTTAGTACGATATTGCGAAATCCACTGTCCGTGATCGGGTCGCTGAAAAAATAGCGCTTTAAGCCAGGGATGGCAAGATACCACACTTGGCTCCGGAAATTGAGGCCAGCCTCATCGAAGAGGCCCAGGAAAGATCTGAGAGGGGCATCAGATTCTCCAAGGCTTATTTCCTGCGATACGTTGCTGCCTGTGCTGCTGTGAAAGGTATTCCTTTCAAAAATGGAAATCCTTCAGAAAAATTGTGGTTCTTGTTCAACAAGAGACATCGGTGTGTATCTCTGCGATTGCGTGAGTGCATGTCGTCTGTTCGGCACCAGTGCATGCCACCTGACAAGGGGCCCAAGTATTTTGATACCCTAGAAAGCACACTGACAGACAGCAATATACTGTTCAGGCCAGATCTCATATAATGCGTGAATGAGACTGGTATCCAATTTTCTTCTGGCGCTGAGAAGATTGTCGCCAGGTAAGCTCAAAATGATTTTAGAGGGTAAATATTATGTTTGTTATTTGAAATTATTTATCAAAAACTATTGATAAACTACTTAACGAATGATTCGAATAATACTCGAAACGGACAACTTATTAAGAATGATGTTAAAAGTACTTAAAAAAAAGTGGAAATGTTACACATGTAATTCGTCTTGTTTATTCAGGTGTCACTTGTTTGTTCTATCATTTAAAACTTCTGCATCACAATGCTGTACATGTACACTCATCAAAGCATTGTATACGCAAATAATCTATGTTTGTTCGGGAATTTCTCACTCACAAATCTTCATAGGAAGTTCTTACTTATAGAACGGGGTCGAAGTACCTACATTAAAGAGCGGCAGCCGTAAAAGTATGACGGTGGTGGCCGGCGGAAGTGCAGTCGGGAAGTATTTGCCGCTGCAGTTTGAAAATCATCACAGTCCAGCAGACTTTGAATTGTCGATTATGTTATCGGACCTGGACCTGTTATCATCAGCAGTGTTGTCAGGTAAATGAAACCTTCAAATGAAAGTCAGATACAAATGTAAATTAAATACTCTTGTTCGCAAAGTTCCTTTGTCATCTGTCTGTTGTTTTCATGTGTAGACGAGTCCAAGGCTACAGAAACTGTCCGGGAGGCTCAACAATGTCCACCGGACATGGCTTTTCGTGGCATAGAGTCCTCCATGACGCCAGCTTGCCTTGAGAGTTACAGGGAGGCGCTGCTGAACGGTGTAGAAAACATGGAAAAGAAGGACTCCAAGTACCTCACTTGGAAGTTCTACATGGAAAAGGTATTAATAATTGATATTGTCAATCAAAAGAACTATCATACTTACGTGTTTGGTTCTTGTACAAACATATAATTGTCGACAAAAAAATATGTGGTAGCCTTAAATTTATCTAAAATATCCACCGACATCTATTGATAGATCTTTGCAATTTTATCTGTGAGCGAGTGTTGTGTTTTGGTACAATCGAATAATACGCTGTCGTCGTCGGACGTCCATACTATGCGCATTTTGATTTGCAGGTCTATCCGCACATTTCCCTCTTGGAGAAACCAGTCGTAGAGAAGGCGCCACGGCCTCAGAAATCCTCTGAGCAGCATTATTTTGTTATAAAATGTGACGAGGCTTGTGAAGCCAAACTAAAGCATCAAGCAAAAAAGAGGAAGCTGCAAAAAAAGGAAGAGCGTTAACAGAAAACAGGGAAAAAAAGGAAGAGCGTTAACAGAAAACAGAGGGAAAAAAAGGAAGAGCGTTAACAAAAAACAGAGACAAAAAAAGGAACAGCGTTAACAGAAAACAGAGGGAAAAATGGAATAGCGTTAACAGAAAACAAAGAGAAAACAGGAAGAGCATTAACAGAAAACAGAGGGAAAAAAAAGGAAGAGCGTTAACAGAAAACAGAGAAAAAAAAGGAAGAGCGCAAGTGTCTGACCAGTGACTAGTATCTCTTAATCATCATCATCTTCTTCTTCATCATCACCACCATCATCAACAGCAGCAACATCAACAACAAAACAACAACATCATCATCATTATTATTGTTATTATTATTTCCATATGCAAAAATGTCCATTCACAATTTAAATATATTTTGAACATGTTAAAATATATCAAACCACTTTTCAACATGCTTTTTGTTACAGTACTTCATTTTCTACAATGGGCGAAAACGCCCAATCACCTTCTACATGCGGAATATCGAGAAACTTGATAAAAGTAATTACGCCTGGCAAAAGGATAACATTGGGGATAGGGCTAGTACATTTATATCAGCTGACGTTTTCATTTGGCGATGAATTTAGATTTTATTTTTTCCTATTTATTGAACTATTTTGCTCCATTATCGTATTTGCAGAAAACACATGTTTTGACAAGGAGCCGTCCTAGCGTAGAGGTGTGTATATGCGACAACACTGTTATTAAATAAATTGACTCCCAATTAATAGTAGACCGAAGTAAATCTGCTATGCGGCATAGGCCGAGAGTTTACAACAGCGTCCGAATCTAGGAATAGGCCCTCTGAACCTAAGTTGCAATGTCCGAATTATGGTAGTGTTTAGTGTATCTTTATCGGACTGGTTTTTATGATCTACAATGTCCATTAGAAAGGATTTCTGAACCTATTTCTGGACTGCTGCTTTAAATTTAAAAAACGAGCTTTTACGCTTGCAACACCTTTCTAAGGAAAGAGTATAAGATCATCCATTGTTCCCATGGGTACCACATTGGAATGTATAATGCAACACTCAAGTCCATTACGGAATGGATATAAACATATGGATTTCAATTCCCATTTCAATTGATATCAATATGCATGTATTATCGTTATTTTATATTTGCGAGAATTATGAATATATAAATGTCATATATGTGTATGTAGGGCCTAAAGCTTAGGACACTCTGTAATACATTTACTAGTCACGTTCGTTATACAAAAACATGTTAGAGAACTACATATTCATCAAATATTTATTCAGATGAAGTGGTGTAATAGACGTTTGCGAGACAATATGATTTGTTGTCATCGTCAGGTTGTGCGTGACGTCATATTATTGACCTTTCCAGAGTTAGCTTCTAGCAAATAAGTTGTGTGTTTCGGGCAACGGTCTCAAAAAGTTAGTAGGGCCGGGATTTCGGTCAAAAACATTGATAATTATCTAAGATCTGATAAATACGGATTTAATAATGGGGGGTGGGGGTTTTCGCAAGGTAGAGTCGGATTGACCGAAAAACAGGATTTTTGCTTGACCCTCAGCTCCTCTCAAAACAATGTTTGCATTCAATGTATTGTCATGTCGAGGGCATCACTATCATTGTCATGCAGTTAACATACATGATTTTTGTAGAAACGTCCATTGATTCTTTCTAATGACAGTTTGTTTACTATTAAATAATGCCCTAAAACTATGGAGAACAATATTACAATATAAAAAACGTACTGGTCCTATGGTACAAACTTTGACAACTGACTTAAACAATTAAAAAACTGTATTGCTCGTCATTGAATAGTGCAATTAAAAATATAGAATATTTGTTGGTTTCGGTGGAATATCGATTTTAATTCACGAGTGATAATAGAAATGTATATTTTTCTATGATCACGAGTGATTCAAAAATCGATATTCTACCGAAACCAACACATTTTCTTTTTGTACTAGTTTGGTATTTCCAGACTTCCATGTGAAAATTAGGTCCATTATCAAAGTGGTTATTTTCATTGTTTTAAAACAGTGAATTACTAATTTTATTTTCACTGTTTTATAACAGTGAATTACCAATTTCACTGATATTTCCTTATAAACCAACGGAAAGCCTAAAATAAAGTACGTTTTTACTATCGTCACTCTGCGTTTCATCGTGCAGTGGCGTTTTATCCGATTAAATCGTGCACAAGTGTGCGTGTGTATTTTCAAAAACCGTTCATCAGTTTTATACATTGTCCACTAAGACACAGAGGCAAGGTAAATGTGTGACCTTCATATTCTTCCTATACACATGTCAGGAGGTAATGGAAGTGTCCCTTCAGTAAAATTGGCATTGCACGACGGGATTATATGTTGATATCTATATAAAACTGAATTTTGATAAATGTAAATCATACGTGCAAGGTTGATGCTTGTGCTGTCACTGATCTGTGAAAAACCAATGTACAGCATTGAAAACAAAAAACTGTAGATAACTTGATTTCTTATAAATGCATCTCGTGCGTGTAACCGACCGTAAGTAATGCTATATTGTCTTCGGATAACATTCAGTAGAACCATACATTACAAGTCAAACAAAATGTCTGGTCATATCTTTTACAACATATAAAAGTGTTTGTTTATTATAGTGTCACCCCTCGCGATTAAGGGCCAGCCAGTTTTTACTTATGAGACACCTTCACTGATGAACATCTTTACTCCCGATTCCTATCCTATATGCTGGGCGCTTGGCAGGAAGGCAATCGGTACCCCTTGATTTAACTAGCTGCTGGGTAGGCAACCGGCCATTTCAGAACTCGCCCTGTGTAGGACTCGAACCTTCGACCTCCCGCTCCGTAGGCGAACGCCCTAACCACTAGGCCACGGAGACATATATGTACCGTGGCATATTGTTGACACGACAAGCTTTTAGTGTTTGGATTTTTTGTTTACATTCCGACTTTTAACGCATGGAACAAACGAGTGCATGTTGAACATAAAACAATGTACACTTAAACAAAAGTTATAACGCATCAAACGAAAATAATTGGAAAATTTTGTATTTTCTTTATTTATACGAATTTCTTGAAATGTCAGCAATGATTAAAAAGGTCGCGGTGGCGTAGTGGATATGGTGTCCGCCTAGCGATCGGGAGGTCCCGGGCTCGATCCCCACTCTGGCAGCGTTCTCAAGATCTCCCCCAAAGACAGCAAATACTGGTTCTACCCAGGAAACGGACTCGAGAGTGTCTCTAAAAGTCTTATTCTTTCGACGCAATCGACCTAAAATAAATAGGTTTAAACTAATGATTATTTGAGTTATACCTGCACGTGTACGTACCAAAATGTTAGAAAAATACGAAACAATTACGTATTTACCATGGCGCAGCCGAAATTCTTATAAATAAAGAAAATACAACAATGTCCAACCTGCATTGGTTCATTCAATACACACAACGACTTCCCTAATTGGTTGTAAAATAAATAAAGTAAAAATAAATAAAATCGAGAATCTACTTTTTATATCATCATATGATCATCTAATCTGATGCTAATATATCAATACACATAAATATACATAGATATTCGACGTGACTTCTCAAATATAAACTTCATTTATAAATATTATTAGTTGTTGATTTCCTTGCTAATTTTATTGAATTGCATAACACGCAAGAATTTGGCGAAGTTATAGATACTTTCAAAACACGAACTGCCATAACATGATTTGGCAGAGGCGGGTTTATATTTAGTTTTAAAATGAATGTTATCCTGAAAGAAATGTGCAAGACACATTTGTCTCTCTGAAAATCCCTCCCAATCCTCGGATGGTTAATGATTCTAGTAAGACAACTGTATCTGAGGTTATCAGGACACGATCTTCAATACAGTGTACCCATTCTATAAAATTGGTATGAATTCGTTAAAAGTTATATGTCATATACCTATAAGGTGATGTAATCATTGAAATGGAAAGAGACGTTTTGATACACTTAAGGCAATCACGTTACCATTTCGAGTGCTTTACCATTTCTTGTAAATGTCCTTTTTAGGTTATAAACGCGTACTTTTATTAAAAATATAGGAATCATGAAACTTCAGAGACACTATCAGGAGAGAAACCCTTATTACAACCCGCAGGTCCTTTATTTGAGGCAAGTGACCAATTGCCTTTACAAACACAAGCCAATACATACAACACAACACATAACATAAGACATGATTAAAACTGGGGCCACCGCTTTGGAACGGTCAATGCAAAGCACTGGGGCCACCGCTTTGGAACGGTCAATGCAAAGCATTGGGGGTTTAAACTAGTTGAATATTAATCATGTAATAATTAAAATATACGGTTAATATTAAACTCAATCGATACTGCATGTACGTATGCGAAACTGGAAACGGAAGATTGTTTATGTCAACAAAACGTGAATAAACTACGCCTACTAAATTATAATTTTGGTGTTCGTGTGCCGTACAACGTGTTAGTAATTGTCAAACGTTCACAACGCGTTAGGGATGGGCTTTAAGACACCATTGTACAAACCGAATCGATCTTTAAAATGATCTTAATATTAAAGCTGTTTAACCAACAGGAATAGGCAAATTGTTAACGGTTGATAGAAATTCTCTATCAAAAACTAACAGGCAGGTATTACTAAGTATAGACAAATTATAACCTTTTAATTGATAAGACCGTATCAGTTTAAAAATAACGTTTTAGCATCCACTTTCGCATATTTAAAATGCTTAAAAGAATGTATTCTCAGATTTTCGTGTTTGTTTTCAAAAAATAGCATCAAATGTATTCGCTTCACAAACTAATAAAACACAATAATCTATCAAGAAAAGTATTTTTTTTTAAGATAACGAAAGTACTGTTTCCACGGGACTCGAACCTACAACCACCGGACCTATATATGTCATTTTATAAATTTATTGGTTACAACTGATGTGGATTGATAAAGGACACATTATTTCAAAATATAGTTTCGCTCGCAACTTATATAAGTGTGGATGTCTTTTTGGAATTTGTGAACAAAAAAAGGAAAGTATCATCTTACAATTTATGAATAAGTCAAATAAACGGATATAATAGTATAAATGTTGTACGGGTGTTTGTACCAAATTTACTAATTACGAGTCGTAAGATACATTCATTTTACATATTTTTCTTTTACTGTTTTTAATCGCGCGTTGTAGTGTTCTGTTTGTATTAATTGCATTACTTAGGATAAATGTACGTATTTGTCCATTTGTTTTGCAATTTGTCATTTTACCCATGTCTCGATACAGGAAATAATTCAAGAGTGAAAAACCCAGTACTTTTAAGTCTGTTCTACATTGTATAAATTATTAAGAAATTTCATTAAATCAGACTCTATATTGATTTGAATAATTAATTAATGTCCTTCCTTGTATAATGTTTAACCTGGCAGTATTCCCGATGAAAGGAAATGAATATTCAACACACTGTATTGCTTGCTTCAGATTAAACGAATAAGGTAATATATTTCTCATTTAAACGCATAAATATTAATAAATGGTTTAATGTATTCATTATTTAGAGTAGTTGTGAACATAGATATTAATTATATTATATTATCAACATAAGAATGCAACAGGATTGTGTCGTTAACTATTAACGTTGTGTCTGTAATATAAAATAGTTTGTGTATTTAAAAAGCATAAATCAAGTATATACTTGACATTTCTTCAAATGACTGTTACAACATCATGTATAGTTCATAAATACCTTTATATTTATCGTTGTTTATTAGCCAATAAACAACGATGTGGTGTCCTGATGCGCAGGAATTAAAACGCGCGAGCGTTAGCCCGATTGATTTAATAGCCAGAACGACAAAGCGTTGTTTATTGGCCGATAAACAAAGATAATGCGAAAATAATTCGATTCTAACATGATTTGACAAATATTTTTGCAATTGTAATGAGAACTACATTTTTCTATGCTCTGTTCAGAATCGGGATTACTTTTTGCGTTGTTTACTGGGTACTTTAAGAACGATAATTGTATTATTTGTCTATAGAAAAATTAGCGAGTATAGGCGAGTTAGAATAAACATTTTGCAACAGGTTGCAACTTGCCACAGGCTGTTTCCATTGCGAATTTACAGCACACAAAGGTTAGTTCACAGCCATACTAGTGCACACTCGGATTATAACTTTGAAATTGGTTTTGTTCATTTATGTGCGCTATGTGTTACGTCTGTCTGATGTATTCCTCTTTGGGAGACGTTGACCAAAGACTCTCATCTTTAGAAGATGCATGAATATATAGGTGCAACAGACGTAGATCATTTACCCTCGTCTGGAATGTCATATTGCACAGCACTTGGGGATGATTCATTCTTACAAGTATGGATTGCAAACAAATGTTTATGTTTTTATCAACAATGCACATTGTACTTAGAAAACGCTCGGTATGCGGTAAATTAATTTATTTACGGAAATGTTAGAGGTTGTGTTAAGGTAATCAAAATTGTGAACAAAAATAACAGAACGATCCCCTCCTGTTTTAGTTGTTTTGTTGTATTACTAATAATCCATACAGCTACGAGAAGTTCATTTGGTTTACGTATAACGATTTTCTAACTGGAAATACATACGTCTGTACGAATCAACACCACATAAATTTAGTGTATAATATGTTTGCGTTTTATTTTGATGATGATCAAGATGATGATGATTATTATTATTATTATTATTATTTGATGCGTGTCGCAAAGACAATAAATGTTCAGTTATAAATTGTTATAAATGTGTATGCGAAACTCAAATCACAATATTCGAACGCATCTTCGAGGCATATGTCTCTTAACAAATTACATGCAAATGTGTGCAAATGTGTGCAAATGTGCAGACATAATTAATAATCTATTCCTCCCTGTAAGCCTAGATATGATTATGTTGATTATGCTGACTATGTAGACATGCATGAGACTAGTTTGTGTTGATTATGCTGATTATGTAGACATGCATGAGACTAGTTTGTGTTGATTATGTTGATTATGTAGACATGCATGAGACTAGCTTGTGTTGATTATGTTGATTATGTAGACATGCATGAGACTAGCTTGTGTTGATTATGCTGATTATGTAGACATGCATGAGACTAGTTTGTGTTGATTATGTTGATTATGTAGACATGCCTGAGACTAGCTTGTGTTGATTATGTTGATTATGTAGACATGCATGAGACTAGCTTGTGTTGATTATGCTGATTATGTAGACATGCATGAGACTAGCTTGTGTTGATTATGTTGATTATGTAGACATGCATGAGACTAGCTTGTGTTGATTATGTTGATTATGTAGACATGCATGAGACTAGTTTGTGTTGATTATGCTGATTATGTAGACATGCATGAGACTAGTTTGTGTTGATTATGTTGATTATGTAGACATGCATGAGACTAGTTTGTGTTGATTATGCTGATTATGTAGACATGCATGAGACTAGCTTGTGTTGATTATGCTGATTATGTAGACATGCATGAGACTAGTTTGTGTTGATTATGTTGATTATGTAGACATGCATGAGACTAGTTTGTGTTGATTATGCTGATTATGTAGACATGCATGAGACTAGTTTGTGTTGATTATGCTGATTATGTAGACATGCATGAGACTAGTTTGTGTTGATAATGCTGATTATGTAGACATGCATGAGACTAGCTTGTGTTGATTATGTAGACATGCATGAGACTAGCTTGTGTTGATTATGTAGACATGCATGAGACTAGCTTGTGTTGATTATGTTGATTATGTAGACATGCATGAGACTAGCTTGTGTTGATTATGCTGATTATGTAGACATGCATGAGACTAGCTTGTGTTGATTATGTTGATTATGTAGACATGCATGAGACTAGCTTGTGTTGATTATGCTGATTATGTAGACATGCATGAGACTAGTTTGTGTTGATTATGTTGATTATGTAGACATGCATGAGACTAGTTTGTGTTGATTATGTAGACATGCATGAGACTAGTTTGTGTTGATTATGTAGACATTCATGAGTCTAGTTTGTGTTGATATTTTTACTGAGTTTCTTTAAAAATGTAAAAAAAATAATGTTCACTACAGTAAAGTGTTTGTTTATTATGGTGTTACCCCTCGCGATTAAGAGCTAGCCAGTTTTGACTTATAAGACACCTTTACTGATGAACATCTTTACTCCCGATTCCTATCCGGGCGCTTGGCAGAAAGGCAATCATTGCCTTCGATTTTACTAGCTACTGGGTAGATAACCGGCCATATCAGAACAAGCCCTGTGCGAGACTCAAAGCTTCGACCTCCCACTCCGTAGGCAAACTTCCTACCCAGTAAGCCACGGGGACTATATGTTTGTGAAGACACAGCCATAACAATAGTGAATATATATGTGTTTGTTCACTGCTAGATACACGTGTCACCTAACTGTAAAGAGAACCAACAATTTGAAACAAAAGCGGAATTTTCTGCGCTCCATGATATAAATATTAAAGCTACATTCACAATATTACTTTTTTAACCTAGAAACATTACATGGAATGCTACAGTCTGGACATTTTCTTAAATTGTAATCCGTTTTTGCAAATAGCTTATAACTTCAGGAATGTCTTTCGTTGAAAACATGTTACGACTTAATATTACAACCTTATTTACAAACGACAGCCTGTTTTGTAATTCAGTCTAGTTTATCGTGTGATATAGTATAATTATACTTATATTATCTGCTTTTTATTGAACTTATGTGACGAACGCCCGAAAATGCACAATAGGTTTCTGAACGGTACCAATCCCAAAATTGTAATCTCCCCGCATTTGGATTTACCTGTAATATTAAATATGTGTTTTATTTTAGAGATCCATTTAAAGTTATGAGAATTATTATTGGCAATTATAATTATTTTAGAATATTTAGCGTTTTACTGCAGAAGCCTATCCTTTTGCTGTAAATATTAACCTAATAACGAACGTCAGTCTCTTTGTAATTCAGTCTAGTTTTATCGTGTGATATAGTCAAATTCTACAAAATCGATGATACGTTTCTGAACGGTACCAATTCGTGTCGGCGTATCTACTGGATCCATTTTCAGAAAAGTTGCTACAGCAATTACATATATTATACATATTACTTCCACTGTTAAATCCACAGCATAGAAAAGAAAGTTATTATGCAGACTCGGATTTTTTCTTTGAAAACGCTTTAAATAGAGTAGACAAAGGGTATAATATTC